>OY757017.1:83014865-83154370 GCA_963580285.1 Lucinisca nassula
TCGTACCCATTTTATTTTTCATTTTGGTCATTTCGTACACACTTCAAAATGGCCAATTCGTACCCCTATGATTTTTCTTGGAAACGTTTTTGGTCATTTCGGACCCAGTCATTCACATTAGGAAAACACGCCTATACAAATACATTGTAAATTTTACGAAAAAAAAAACAAACAAACAAACAAACAAAAACACACACACACACACACACAAAAACTTTAAGATGAATAATTGTGATATTTTTCTTATTTCTCATGTTTCTGCTCAAAAGATAATTTATGGGTATATCGAGGGGGTTCGGACAAATGCCCAAAATTTATATTTTGGACAGAAATAAGAAAAAATATGCTTCCCCCTGTGAACCCCAGTTTTACCGCATAAAAGTGGGGGGTTCATTGGGGTCAAAATTATATAGACGTGTTTTTGTGTTGACAAGTATATAGGCACGATATACTTTGCTGTGGTGACTTGGTTTTAAAGCTGATTTTACAGGTAAGGGGTAACCTTGGTGCGTAATGGTTTGGTCAGTGTTGGTGTATAGTAAGAAGGCCTCTAGTTCATTTATGTTTCTATTTTAACTATTGAACGTGCAACAATAAAAATAGATTTTTCAATATCATACAACGCACAATTTTACAATTTTGAAATTTTACGAGTATGCGAGTTTCCAAACATAAAAAAACAAACCCTGCATTCTGATAATGCCTATCCGTGTCAAGCATGTGTTTTGAGTGCTTGTTAGAGACTGTAGCAAAGAGTTCAAACAATATAAGTTTTGACGGAAATATAACACAATGTACATGTATACTCATGAAAATACCACTTTTCTGTGTATAAAGTGAGGTTTACATGGGTGCTCATTGCATTGACTTGTTAAGTTAACAGATCATTATGAAAACTCATAATACAAATACATTGTTAAAATTTCAGCCAAAAAAATGGCAATTTAAAGATGAAAAATTGTGATTTTTTTTTGTATTTCTATTCAAAATATAGATTGTGGGGACTTGATAGAACCGCCTCAACGAGGCGGTTCTATCGAGTACCCACAATCTATGCTGTTAAGCAGATATAAGGAAAATACTGTTTACCCCTGTAAACCCCAGTTTTACTGCATAAAATTGGGCTTTAAGGGGTCAAAATTATATAGGCATGTCTCGTGATACACGGGCCTCCGTGGCCTAATGGATAAGAGCGCTGACTCTTAGTCATTCGGGCTCTCACCGCCGTGGGTTCGAGCCTCGCTCGGGTCACGTGTGAGACGCCAAGTTCTGCAACGGAAGGTCAGGTGGTTTTTCTCCGGGTACTCCGGTTTTCGCCCACCTATGATTAACGATCGCCTCGATATGAGTTAAATAATCTTGAAAGGGCCTTAAAACCCAAACCAAAAAAAAAAATGTTCTCGTGATGGCTACCATTGTCCGACCACACACTAAAACATCTGCGTTTGAGTTCGTCGTGGGGCGTAGACCATTGAACAAGACTTCAAAAGCTGTGTTCTTGTCTTTGTTTGTTTCAATTGAGGTTTTACGTCCCCATAAACACTATTTAGGTCCTTTTGGAGACGCTACTTCCAGTTTTGTGGGACTTTTGCTCGACATTGAGATGAAATGACATCTCAAGCCCTGCCACCCAAACAATCCAAAAGGGCTATATGTATGGACGGTCCGACTCGCATCCCTTTGCCTTGGCAGGCTTAGATCCTCTAAGCGGTTTACAAGTACTTGTGTGCAGTCGGTTTAAGCTCTGCGTGGAAGCATCATGCAGCCCAGTCTATTACTCCAGCCCCGATAGCGGGGGTCATGTGTCACGGAATGGATTCCCGGCAAGAACATTATGTATTATCTGCTGTAGTAAAGGCTAATATAGGTCTAATTGAGGAATATTTTTTTTTATATATATGGCATGTTATGATTAAAAGGAGAATCAACATCGTTTGTGATATGGCCAGAAATGCGTGTGTATAGTGAACAAATCTATTTATGATCAGATGATGTAGATCTAGTCTTGGCACATATTTTGCTGAGTGCTTAAACAATTAGAAGTCCAAACGACAGACTGGATATGACGAATTTTTTAATATGATAAAAAGACATTTCGTGGAAGACATTTCATTGAAAGCGTTGCATAAGGATCTTGAATTTCATATCCGGCGAAAAATTGTTATGCACATTAATTAGTTCTGAATAGTTAGATCCTTTGGAAGCAAAGAATACACCAAATAAACGAAAATAGCAGACTCGGTTTTATTGAGTCTGTTCATGACCAGTACTGAAATGTGCTACACCGGCCACGCCCCCTAGCACCGGCTTAAGCAGAACTCTATTTTCAAAATGATTCCAAATGAACTCAATGATCCAAAAGGACCAAAAATATATTCTTGCACACCACACAAGGAAATCCGTGATTTTACCCTGGGATAGAAATTTATGTTCTGACCCTGGTGTTCCGACCCAGGCAACTAACATAAATGCGCTTCAATTCTATTCAACTGCCGGAACTACTTACGCACTACTTTTATTTTGTAAACAATATACATGTGCGAGCTGTCAAAACTAACCGGAGGTGATGTGCAAGAAAAAGGATCCAATATGGGGTTCTGTTGTAGATGAGCGTTTCCAACCCGAGGGATGACCGTGCTGAGCGGAACCGCGAAGCCTCGGTTCCGCTCAGCACGGTCATCCCTCGGGTTGGAAACGCTCATCTAAAACAGAACCCCATATCAGATTCTTATAATCTGCACTATGGTGGATGTACGGGGAGACTTTTTACGGCCGCCACACGACACAGCACCAGCTGCAGTGAAGATAAATAAGTTCTGAATAGTTAGATCCTTTGGAAGCAAAGAATACACCAAATAAACGAAAATAGCAGACTCGGTTTTATTGAGTCTGTTCATGACCATTACTGAAATGTGCTACACTAGCCACGCCCCCTGGCACCGGCTTTAGCAGAACTCTATTTTCAAAATGATTTTTAATGAACTCAATGATCCCAAAGGACCAGAAAATATAATCTGCACTATGGTGGATGTACGGGGAGACTTTTTACGGCCGCCACACGGCACAGCACCAGCTGCAGTGAAGATAAATAAGTTCTGAATAGTTAGATCCTTTGGAAGCAAAGAATACACCAAATAAACGAGAATAGCAGACTCGGTTTTATTGAGTCTGTTCATGACCAGTACTGAACAGGTCTGAGAGTTTAGCTATTTCTAAAGACTGTCCATAAAAATAAAGACAGTCTTTAAATTTATGGACAAAGCAATGCAAATCGTACAAATTTTCCAAAATTCGAAAATCGCAGGACATGTGTTATGCAACCTTCTTTATTGCACGATAATCTGCGTGTTGCTGAAAACTGAGTATGATCCGTTGTCTTGTTGATTAATAATTCAAGAAACTAAATAATTGATTTTGTGTAGTTCAGGTTTTCTCCCTTACACTATAAACAATGAAATATGTCAACTGATGCATGGCACACTTGTTGTAAAGTTTATGAATTGTTTGTTTGATTTGAGGTTTAACGTCCCCGTCAACACTGTAAAGGTCATTTTGGAGACGTTGCTTCCAATTTTGTTGGACTTTTACCCGACACTGAGATGAAATGACATCTCAAGCCCTGTCTCCCAATGAAACCAATAGGGTTTATTAGCATGGACGGTCTGCCTCGGACCGTGGTTCCTGGACAGGCTTAGATCCTCTAAGCGGTTTACCAGTACTAGTGTGCGGGCCGGATTCAGCTCTGCGTGGAAGCATCATGCAGCCAATATATTTCTACAAGCCCCTATGGGCGGGGGCGGGTAAAGTTTATGAAGGGAGAAAATCTAAACAAGAATATCTCCCGCCGTTATATATAAATACTCGAAAATTAGACAACAGATTCGAGAAAAATGTTCTGTGTATGAAATTCATCATGTATCGAAGAAGTTTATATAATACATATTCTGCGATTTTTGAATTTTTGAAAATTCTTACGATTTGCATTGCTTGCTACAGACACGTGAGTCCATAAATTTAAAGACTGTTTTTATTTTTATGGACAGTCTTTAGAAATAGCTAAACTCTCAGACCTGCTGAAAAATAAAAAAAAAGTAAGCCTGGTAAGCCTGGTATCAGTTTTAATAAAACCGTATACTTGTTTCCAAAATATACTTTGTTGTTTCCCTTAAAGCCTCAAAGCTTTTAGCAATTATGAGTACGCGAAAATACTTTGCATGTTGTGTACCAAAAGATGTAATGATGCACTGTGGATTTTTATTTGCTTTTAATCAATAATATTTGCCATATTTTCTATAATTATTGGAGACCTTCGCAAATTACAGGCGGGAATTTTAGCCGAAATGCATAACCGAGACAGATTAATATTACAGTACATATAGTGTCAGTACATGCCGTTAAATAGCACTCTGGTTTCTCTTCATACCACGAATAAATCTTTCGCCTTTTACTAAAGATTTCCGTGGAGAGGAACATTCAATGAGTCTATAGACTCATTTTTTGTAGTCCTGCGACAGCAGGATATTATTATAACCCAATCAGTACTGGAAACCGAGAACGGCAACCCTGACAAGCAGTGCATGGCCCTGACCAGACGCGGCGTCTGATCAGGGCCTACACTGTTCAGCTATTTCCCAATAGTTTTGAAGAAAACACAACCTGACACCCCTAAATTTTGAAATGGACATACTTATAAGGTGGAAGATTTCATTTGGTACAAAAAAGGTTAATAAATTACATTTGGCAGATTATTTCATCCCTGTCATCATTAATACAGAGACATTGCTTCCAGTTCTGCGACTTTTACCCGACATTGAGATGAAATGACATTTCAATCCCTACCACCATAAACTGGGTTTATGTGCAGGACCGTCCGGTTGTTATATATAACTGCAAAGTACGGATAGCACATATCATATATGATCTAAGAAAAGGATTATCCTTTGGAAGCACATGTCTGGTTTTTCCTTATGTAAGTTCCACTGTTTAATTGCATGTTGAACGATAACTTATTTCCCAAGGGGTTAGTTCCATGTCTACAACAATCAAAAGTTCTGTGTATGTGAGACAAGCGATTTCCCTTGAATGACAAACTCACACCCACAATATCAAAGTACTGACGGTACTGAGGAAAGTTGATTTATGAGGAATAATTAATATGGTAACAATGCCAGTCGTAGATCAAGCAGTTATGTAGACATTTTTGTGAGGCACTGAAATGACAGATTCTATGAGAAAATCAAAACACTGTGAAAACTTACAGACAACCTTTCTAAAAAGATCTTAAGATTTAGAAAAGTAGTTCTGCAAATTCCATTGTATGATATGTTTGCAGATGTCTATACACCGGTGGTATCATGAAATGCCATTCGATGTTTCAAATTTTGGAAAGAAACTATTTACGTTTTCAAAACCAAACATTAAAATTCATGTTTTAACAATGCTACTGTCAATTAGTAACATTTTTGTCTGGTCGGTTGTGGAAACCTCCCCACAAAAGATACTCTATTTTTCACAAAGAGATCGGAGGAGAAAGGCTGGTCAGTCCAGTACATGAAGTCCATTGGTTTGAAGACATTTTTGAGTAAGAACAGCACTATAAACCCGCGCGTAATCCTGCTGGATTAGATATCCCGAATTCTGAGCGTAAACAAATAAATGGAACCACGTGAGGCCGACGCAATTGATTGATGTAACGTCTCGCTGTTCAGTTAACGTCTCAGCCATGATCTTGAATGTTCTTAATGTCGCTAGCTACATTCAATGGCTCGCCATATCATTTCGCTTATTCCATCCGATATGTAATGCTCTATAACGCACGCGTCGCCTCGGCATTACTTACACCTATATGTAGACTGGTTCATATTTTTCTAACCTGATCAAGAAACACAATCCAAACATTTCTTTTCCTTCAAAGTTGTCTTTCTTTCTACTGTTAGAACATGTCAAACTCAGCTGGAATCAGTAAAACATCAGCGAAAACCTATTTTTGTAAGTTGGCAAATTAATAGTTTGACGATGGGAGCCAGTTTAACCTATATGTCGAAACACCCCGAAACGACAATCGGCGTGATTCACGCAGAAGTGCAATGTGTCACTGAAACGCATATCACGCGAGTCGCTTAGACCCCAATATACATGTATGTATTTCATGCACCAGCGTAAGTGTTCCGTACTGTGTCGACGTCTTCATTTTGGTCACGAAAGGGACGTCTAGCTCTCAAAAGTGCATCGCATAAGGGCGACGGACTGTGTCAGTGCTTATTAGTCGGTAGTTGAAACCCTTAGTTTATCTACAGGTACAGTGTAGCAGATGCCGGCGGAAATCTGCTTCGCACATGCGTCTGTCGGATGAATCGATCTTGATGTACTGACGTCGATCATCCGCTACATCGACGTCCACTAGCGTCTTCTGTTGATAGTAAGATGTCGCTCCAACAGACAAATAGATCACACACATGTGGCACCCAAAATCAGAGTCAACGCCATCCGCTTTCCGACCAGCTTCTAACTGTCCATTAGAAGCCTTCGTGGTGTAGTGGTTATGCTACTCGCCTTGTCAACCAGGGATCGCAGGATCGATCCCGGACTTCTCCAGACTTTCAGATGTGTCTTTAAACCGAGGTATCGTCTCCGTATGACCTTAGCTGTTGGTGGGACGTAAAACTAAAACACTCACTCACTCTAACTGTTCAGGGTTTAATGAAAAATGTTGCAATACGTTCTCACTTGATGCTTTTTGAGAACAAAATACAATTTCTTCTTTTCTAGGTACGACCTTACATCACACATCAAAAGTTTGATCCTGAACATGTGGTTTCTATCAGTGCTGGTGTGAAGGTGGTACACAGGATCGTCGGCCCCCGCCCATCGTGGCTTAAAGAAATAGATGGGCTGCATGATGCTTCCACGCAGAGCTAAAACCGACCCGCACACGAGTACTGGTAATCTGTTAGAGGATCTAAGCCTGCCCAGGCAAAGCGGTGCGAGTCGGACCGTCCATGCATAAAACCCTATTGGTTTCATTGGGCGGCAGGGCTTGAGATGTCATTTCATCTCAGTGTCGGGTAAAAGTCCCACACAATTGGAAGCAACATCTCCAAAATGACCTATACAGTATTGACGGGGACGTTAAACCTCAAATCAACAAACAAAAACTGTATATATACTAAATGTCAGTATATCTGTATTGACACTTAAAATGATGGTCACATAGCTAAAGCTGTTTCATCGTTTGGCCATTACACATGTTGCAATTTCCTTTTTACTGTTCCGTGACGATTGTATTATGATCTGTTGCTATATTTGTCTGGTTTTGGTTTCAATGTGATAGAATTTGGTGTCCGTGAAATTACATTCTGCTAGAAACAATAATGGGAAATATTAAAACCATATTACTACAGACTATGCGATTCAGTTTAATACAGGACAATCCCGAAAGCGAATGCTAAAAATGTCTAAGGGCGTGTTACTCTTTCACTATAGTAAAATTCCATCAGATTGACAAATCGGTAAAAATAACACCCCTGTAAACCGCATTGTATATAGAGAAAGCGGTATACATAATTTTGCTTTCTGATCTGCGGTCATTCTCTCCCTACCGCTGATTCAAGAAGGACAGTTGTCATTTTCTGTAGAATGAATGTGCACTGCACTAGTTAACCGTACGCGTATAAGCCTGCCCAGGAAAAGTGTGGATAGGTAAACTGGGCGTCTCTATGTGACCTTAATAGTGTTGACTGGGTCGTTTAACTCGAATACCGAAAAAAAAACAAAAACAAAAAAACAAACAAACAAACAAACAAAAAAAAAAAAAAAAAAAAAAAAACGCACAAAAAAACAGTATTTGTTTATTTCTGATCCAAGACATAGGTTGTGGGTACTCGTTAGAACCACCTCAACGATGCGGTTCTAAAGAGCACCTTCAACCTATGTTTTGAATAGAAATAAGAATACTGTCACACTGAGGCGATTCTAATGAGTACAAGACCCCGTCCCTCGGGGCTTGGATATAAAGACTGGGCTGCATGATGCTTCCACGTAGAGGTGAAACCGACCGCACATGAGTACTGGTAAATCGCTTTGTCTTAGTCTGCCCAGGCATAGTGGTGCGAGTCGTACCGTCCGTGCATATAAACCCTATTGGCTTCATGAGGCGGCAGGGATTGAGATGTCATTCAATCTCAATGTCGGGTAAAAGCCCCACAAAATCGGAAGCAACGTCTCTAGAACCTAAAAATCAAACAAACATAATAATGAGTACACAGAACATATCTTTTCAAAATCAGTAACCCATTTTATCATATGACGTCGCGTCTGAGGGTGTAATAACGCCATGTAATATTTTCGATTATCCACTTGTGGGTTAAATATGCAAATTAGCTAGATACGTCCCGTAACGTTACATGTACGACGTCCTTAACGACGTCGCGTTTACTAATGGCGGAATATTGGTATTTTTGTAAACAATCGTGAATAAATGCGTTTAATATGTCATATGATAAAAAGAATCTTGCATTCGTGCTCATGTATCATTGAATTTATTAAACGAGTTGAGGAAAAGCGATAAAATGCTCGGCAAAGCCTCGCATTTTATCCCTTTTCCGCAACTCGTTTAATAAATTCAATAATACACGAACACGCATGTAAGATCCTCTATATAAATCATCCTAAATGTATGGATAGCTGGAGCTATGGAAAAACCCTCTAGGCATTACAATAACACATCCGTGTGATATAGTCCATTTTTCAAACCTCGGAAAAGGTAATTTTTCAGATGAAAATTTGTGATATTTTTCTTATTTATACTCAAAACATAGGTTGTAGGTACTCGTTAGAACCGCCTCATTGAGGCGGTTCTAACGAGTACCCACAACCTATGTCTAGGAGCAAAAATAAGGAAAATAATGTATACCCCCGTAAACCCCAGTTTTCTCTATATAATATTGGGTGTAAAGGGATGTTTATTTCACGGACTTGTTAACGTGATGGGATTTCATAACGTGTTGGAATTAGCCGTGGTAAACGAGGGATCAGTGTTAGAGTTATCAAAGTTTTACTGAAGTTCTATCAGATGAGCCCCGCCAAGCGAATTTGTGTCTTCGAGCATTCCGTCATGACAAATTTTAACTGCGCATGCCCAGCCATTCAGAGGGGCCAGGGATATGGCTTTCTGTCTGAAAGTTCCTCTTGTTTCACTGCTTGAATGAGCGAGCAGCGAAGGTTCTGGCGAGACTGCGCGGTTGCGACAGTAAAACTAGATGAACTAGATATCACCACCACTTCGCGGTCGTTTTGTATAGGGGCGCCGTTTTACTATTTAATCCGTATTTATAGATATCCATAATTATTTATGGATATCCATAATTCGAATTATGGATATCCATAATTCGAACTCTGGAAATCCATTATTATTTATGGATATCCAAAATTATTTATGGATATCCATAATTCGAATTATGGATATTCATAATTCGAATTATGGGTACCCATAAATCGAACTGAATTAATGATATCCATAAACTGAATAATGGATATCAATTATTCGATTTATTGATATCCATAATTCGAAGTATGGATATCCATTATTCAGCTGATTTATGGATATCCATAAATCGATTTAGGGATATCATTAATTTAGATCGAAATATGGATATCCATAAATGGAATTATGGATATCCTTAATTCGAATTAAGCATATCCATTATTCGGCTGATTTACGGATATCCATAATTCGATTTATGGATATCCATAATTCTCCTCTGCAAATAAAACTAATGAATAATGACTGCTCCCTTTGCAGAAAAAAAAACTCGACTTTTCCCGTCAGGTTTCCGATTAGGTATGTAATAAAAGCCGGAATGGAGGTGGAGGTAATGTAGGGTGGGCTTATATGTGGCCTATGGTGTGGGAGAGATATGTTTTGATTGACTTGAGGTTTAACGTCCCCTTAATACTATTTAGGTCATTTTGGAGACGTTGCTTCCAATTATGTCGGGCATTAAGCCTACATTGAGATGAAATGAAATCTCAATCCCTGTCGCCCGACATTGTTTGGACCGGCTTAGATCTTCTAAACGGTTTACCAGTACTCTCAGCTCATGCAGCCAAATCTATTTCCCCAAGCCCCAATGGGCGGGGGCCAGGAAATATATCTGAATCTGCCTGGTACTCCATACACCTCAAGTAGAGTATTGCAGTAAAATTCCTATATTAAGACCACCTTTGGGACTGTTTAAGGCCACTTTTAAAAATCCCCAAAGGTGGTCCATAACCAGAGGACACTGTGTGCAGAAAGCAGAAAGAAACATTGAATGGAGCCTTCAAAATAAGCTTTTTATAGCAGAATATGCCTTAATTTTAGGTGGTCTTAATAGCGGAATTATGTTAATACTATATACAACGACCATGTGCATTTTTCTCCTGAAAGCATGCACGGATTGCCTGTTTGGATCATTATAATCTTACATTCGACTTTCAGTGTCCTTTGGTGCGCAGTCCTCAGAGGGACACGAGGCGATGGCCGGAATCTCCAGATCTTACGACTGTCTCCGATATTTAACTGCACACATGGTGGACGTTCAGCGTATGGCGTTCGTTGCTTTGGAAGCCTTACGGGAAGCCTTCACGGCAGAGAGTGCCCGTTGACTGGCCATCCTCTTTCAGCGATGATTTTAGAAGATTTTTGCAATAAACAATCACGTGTCTTAGGGAGACATCATTAAACCAGAAGCGGTTTTGCGGTGATTTATGGATATCCATAAATTGAATTATGGATATTCATAAATCGATCTGAATTATCGATATCCATAATTCAGATCGGTTTATGGATATCCATAATTCGTTTTATGGATATCCATAATTCGAATTATGGATATCCATAATTCGAATTATGGATATCCATATGGATATCCATAAACCGATCTCAATTAATGATATCCATTGATAGAATATGGATAATAAAAATACGGATTAAAGAGTAAAACGGCGCCCAATAGTTTTGTGCATAAAACTGTGCAACATATAAATGACTGTGCAACATACAAATGACTGTGCAACATATTGCTTGTTTGATTTGAGTTTAAATGTCCCCACCAACACTGCATATGTCATTTTGTAGACGTTGCTTCCAATTTCGCGAGACCTTTACCCGGCATTGAGATGAAATGACATCTCAACCCCTGTCGCCCAATGAAACCAATAGGGTTTATCATTACTAAGCGGTCGGTTTCAGGCCTGCGTGGAAGCGTCATGCAGCCAATCTTTTTTCAAGCCCCGATGGGCGGGGGCTGTATGCAACATATAAATGAGAAAACCTACAATAACAGCCGTGCGACCAGCGTATCGACACAGATTAATCAGAGTCTTCGTTGATCGCATGATCCTTCTACAGCCCCGGCTGTTCTGAGCTTGTACGTCCCCTACAATATTGTTCAGGCCATTTTGGAGACTTTGCTTCCTATTTTTGTTGGCTTTTACTCGACTTTGAGATGAATATACATCTCAGACCCTGCCGCGAAAAGAAACCATTAGGATTAAGGAACGGTCCGACTCGCCACTATCAAGGAGCAGTCTGATCTGGGCACTATGCAAAAATATCTTTAAAAAGTTTGCAAGAAGTTTCAGAAGACGTCATAACCGGACGACATTTTCAGATGTAGTTTTTCTGGGCGTCCTAAGGGTAAATCTTATAACAAATTACTATTGTGAAAATAAATTTAGCTTAATGTCTTTTGTATAAATTCCCCATTACTCTAGCTGCACGTTTTAACTCAGTGAAATGTAATTAAATGCAATTGTGACTGGTTATGCATCTTCCGCTAGTAATTTTGCACCAAATTCCAATAAATCCCTTTCCTCCAAGAATTCTGAACGTATTTTAAAATACAATTTTTAGCCAGAATTATAGACAAATAAACCGGCCCCGATAGCTCAGTTGATAGAGTGTCCGCTCCGGGGAACGGGAGGTCACGGGTTCGGTCCCGGGCCGCGACATACCGAAGTCGTTAAGAATGGTACTAGCTGCTCCTCGCTTGGCACTCAGATTCACGGGGTAGAGCTAGGACTGGTCGACCCAGTGTCAGGATAATGTGACTGGGTGTGGTATCATGTAATGTGTCCGGGACATGATATTTCAGTGAGGCAGCACTATAAAAGTGAGCATTGAGCTCCTTGTCGCAAGCAGACACCGAGTGATATGACTGAAAAATTGTTGAAAGCGACGTTAAACCCGAATTCACACACACACACACACACACACACACACACACACACACACACACACACACACACACACACACACACACACACACACACACACACACACACACACACACACACACACACACACACACACACACTTACACACACACACACACACACACACACACACACACACACACACACACACACACACACACACACACAAACACACACACACACACACACAAATAAATCGTACGGCGCCCGTAGCCACATGTAACCCAGGCATTAAATCGGTCAAACGTTGTACTCGTCACATAACGGAAACACGTCTATACAAATATATTGTAAACTTTACCGCCGAAAAAACGAAAAACTTAAGATGAAAAGTGATACTTTTTTATTTTTGCTCAAATATAGGTTGTGAGTACTCGTTAGAACCGCCTCAGCTAATGAATAGCCACAATAAATGTTTTTGAGCATATTTAAGGAAAATAAAATACACCCCACTTTTCTCTAGACAGTGATATTGATTTCACGGACCTAGTCCGTTATCGAGATGAATGAGGTACCTGCATGCACGTGAATGAACAACAAACTACGAGGGCTGATTGATATGTTGTGAGCCTCATATTGAAAGATTTTAATTTTGTCGGACACAGTGTATTATTTTTCAACATACACTTCTGCCTCAATGCGACTTTTATAGAACTCCTTTTCTGGGCTGTTCAGCAAGTCAGCCACTGCATATATGACGTCATTATCGGACTGAAAGCGAGCGCCTGAAATAGCCGTTTTCAGTTTTGGAAATAGACGAACGTGTGATGGAGCGACACCAGGGCCCAGGATTACAATCGTTACTTAAGTTAAGGTCGACTTAACGATGTAAGGAGGAATTCTTATCTTAGTAAAGTATTTCCTTAAAAAGTGCATTCGAAAGCCACCTATTTCAATTACTTAGCTAAGTATTTAACTTCGGATGAAGTCGTAATTTTGACGGAAATTTTCACGAAGATTAGCACGTAAGTTTCAATTACACATTGATGTAGGCGGCCCACAACTTTCCCGCGATTTGTCAAAAATCTCTGCTTCTGCTTGAATGGATGGAGACAATAGAAAATATGAAGTTTAGTTTCCATTTCACTGCATAAACCATGAAAAATGTTTTGTATACTATAAAATCTGTGTAATTGAAGGATCAAACTCGATCTCAAATTGTGCGGGCAAACATTGGTCACCAAGAAGCACCACGACATATTCAAAACGCTGTTTCTATGGGGTCCCTTCAGAAACAAAAACTCATACAATATTTGAATATGCACAGCTCGGTTTTATGGAGTCTTATTTTAATTGAGGTTTAACGTCCCTGTCAACACTATGCAGGTCATTTTGGAGACGTTGCTTCCAATTTTGTGGGACGTTTACCGACTCTGAGATGAAATGAAACCTGAAGCCCTGTCGCCCAATGAAACCAAAAGGCTTATATACAGTGGACGGTGTGACTCACACCACTTTGCCTGGGCAGGCTTAGTCCTTCCAAGCTGTTTACAAGTACTAGGGCATCGGGAAAATACGCTTATATGATTCTGACCCCCTTGAACCCCACTTTTGTAAAACTGGGTTTTTTTTGGGGGGGGGGGGGTCGACCTTTTTTGTACTTATTTCCGCTCTAAAATAAAGAATGTGGGTACCGGTTAGAACCGCCTAACGTGTACCAAAAGTCTATATTTTGAGCAGAAATAAGAAAAATACCACAATTTTTCGTCTTAAAAATTTCCTTTTTTGGAGGTAAAATTTATAATGTATTTGTATAGGCGTGTTTACGTTATGTATGGTCAGTTTCAGCTCTGCATGGAAGCATCATGCAGCCCAATCTGTTTCTTCAAGCCCCGAGGGGCGGGGGCGGAATCGGTTTCATGGAGTCTGTCCATGATTCAACCCTTCTCATGCCGTTAGTCGTGTTGAATAATATTCAAAACAATCTGGTATGAGTCGATAATTAAGAAAATAAACATATTCTGCGCTATGGTGAAGAACAGGGAAGACTCCGACACTTTATTCCAGCTACGATATTGTTTTCGGATGCCATCATTACATGTATGTAGTTGATATAGTCATTAAGGACACGATCAAACATCATACAGACAAACACGGAGAAAACCGTAGCTCCAGTCGGAGTAAAAAAAACAACAAAAAAAAAAACCTGAATATAAAATCACTGTCTTTGGATTTCCCCGTCTTTTTATGAGTGAGGTGAGACATAAAGTGCTCACTCACTCACAAACACACTTAATTACCCACATGCACGAGCTTACAAAGGGAGGTGGAACGCCTCAAACTCATTTTTATTGAGCATTTCCAGGCAGGGAGAAGAGGCAAATGATTGGTTGTGCAGAAACAGAAGAAATAACAACATTCCCCTCTACCATTACCTGCTGCTAGGAACGCAGGCCTTGTCACAATCAGCTGGACGCCCCAGTGACGCAAGATACACGTCACCTTCGCCTCACCCAACCAGTACACAACGACCACACGCGACCTCCAGTAACCGCTTAGAAGGTCTAAGCCTGCCAAGGCAAAGTGGTGCAAGTAAATCTTGTTGGTTTCATTGGGCGACAGGGCTTGAGATGTAATTTCATCTCAATGTCGGGTAACAGTCCGACAAAATTGGAATCAGCACTTCCAAAATCAAACCTAAATAGTGTTGCGAGGACGTTAAATCTCAAATCAATCAATCAATCAATCAATCAATCAAAAAAAAAAACTTCTTTGTATTTCATTAATTTTGATATCGAGAATCTTACACAAATGGCCCTTTCATACGAAAGTTACGAAACGGGCCTTCGAATTGGATTTTAAATAGGATTGTATTGCCATTACCTTGACCATTTGCTCAACAAATGTACATCGTTGACATACGTTACAGTTGTTCTCGCCAAACTAGTTAATATTTACATTTCAAGTGTAAAACCTATTGTAAACCTATACGCCTGTTCATAATTCCATGAACGCATCGAAACACATGTTTTTCAATGACGTCAAGTGTCGCAAGTCTACACCCTAAACCATGGTTCTCTATGATCTCAATGGGCGTTGACGACGACAATGCTGTTCCGCTCTTTGTAGAAAAAAGAAGACAGCGTGTAAATGTTTTTCAGCTTTAACAGTTTGCCTTATATGCATTTTTTCGCCGAGTGATGAGGAAAAAAGAATGTAAATATAAGAAATATTTTTTTCCGATGTTCATGAAGGTATGAACGACAGCGGGTCGCTAGCAAAGTTTATATGAATCCCTTCAGAGTTTATTTACTTTGCAGGCGACCCTGTTCGTTTATACTTTCACGAACAGCAGAAAAAAAACAGGTCATTTCATAAATGCACGTGGCGCCATACTATTTCATGACAATGAATATAAAGACGGCATATGAACGTTGTGAACAGTGTATGCGTAAAACTAGCAGGGCATACGCGTAGGAACATGGACCCGATGTGCCACAGGATCAGTTTTTAACTAACAGACAAAAGTGATATGCGACGACCCCCCCAACACGCACGCACGCACGCACGCACGCACGCACGCACGCACGCACACACACACACACACACACACACACACACACACACACACACACACACACACACACACACACACACACACACACATACATACACCTACCCTGACAAAACAACCAAGTCATTTAGGATCCCCTCTCACGTATAATAACCTTCCCGCACCAAACAATTTATTATTGCCCTGTCACCAGTATTATATAGAGGGTCTTACACGAGTGGTCATTTCATATGAAATTTATGAAACGAGCCTTTGACGAGTTTCATAAAATTCATATGAAGTGACCACGAGTGTAAGATTCTGTTTATCATATGGCCCCTTGAAATTAAATTTTATCGCCATCAAATTTGTCACTTTTCTTCACAGAAAATGCATGGTAGACATGGACGTCGTCATGACGTTACGTAATCCCGCCAAAGTGTTTTTACACGTGTGGTCATACAATTTTTATTACACGACATTATCCACTACTTATCAATAACGTCATATGATAAACAGTTTTATGTAAAAGGAAGTTTTTACACAGCTCTGTTCGCCGCACACTTTGACACATCAAGGGAGAAATACATCCCAGTACCTATATGGCAAGTAGACTTGCCCCTCAGGGAGGAAAAAAAATGGCCCGACCGGGACTCGAACCCAGGACCTCCCGCATATAAAAAAAAAAACACTCTACCGTTTGAACTACCGAGCATCACTGGTGATCTCGGACAATAAAAGCCCTAAGGTTTGCCGTTATTGATATATACATTCAGGTGTCAAGGTCAAATCTTAAAAGTTAAGGTATCTACCTGGGTTACCTTAAATATTTAAGTATTTTCTGTGGTTAAGTATCGACTTAAACGAACGAATTTCTTTGTAGTTCACTTTATACGCCAGTTAAGTAAATACTTAGTTTAAGTAGGTACTTAAAATTTAAGTACGCATTGTAATCCTGGGCCCAGGTCAATAAGGCGGATGCTCAATCAATTTAAAGCCATAATCGTGAATGGCAGCCATAACCATGACAGACTTGTGAACAGGAGCATTGGAACAACACACCTTTAGTGAGCATTCCGCGGCGCTTACGTTTAATATTTTCCCTTAACTGCGTCAGAAGTGAAGCATAGTATGTGTCTTTTATTGTTTTTCCCTTTCGGAGATAATCTATCAGCAGAATACCCTCTTCATCCCAGAAAACCGAGGACATAAGTTCTCAGCTGCAATGTTCAACTTCTCGACTGCAGCGCAAAGAGATCACGGCCATATAATATCAACACGTGTGGTTTAATATTCTAATACCAAATATGGAAATCCTGAAAGAACCTAATTTCCTATTGCTGTTACAATCAGATGGGGATTGTTTTGATGCTGCATAAAGAAAATATATTTATCATATGGGCCCCGTCAAGCGATTTAGGTACTTATCGCCTATGCGAGCAGCAAATGTTCAGGCGAGCCTGCGCGTCCGCGCGGTCTCGCCAGAACCTTCACTGCTCGCTGTAAAAAGCAGTGAATCAAGAGGAACCTTCAGACAGAAAGCCACATCCCTGGCCCTCTGAATGGCTGGGCATGCACAGATAAAATTTGTCATGACGGAATGCTCGAAGACAGAAATTCGCTTGGCGGGACTCATATAACGTCAATCACTATTTAGTGAATCATGTCTTGTCATAAAATCATATGGCCACACGTGTAATAGCGCGTAACGGTGACGACCCTATGTTTTCTGTTGAAATCCTTCTACTTCGTGAATAAAATTTGATTTGAAAATCAGAAATGACGGCAATGATCAGGAATCGTTACAATTAACCCACACTTCCCATCAGAGACACCACATGGAAAGAAACACAAATATTAAACAATTAGACCCTAATGGAAGCACCAAATGCGGAAAGCCAAAAGGACAGTTACTTTCCAACAAAATGGCCAATTGGCTATCCGAAACAAAAAGATATAAGCGATACACACTCTAAAAAGACAAACCATAACAAAAATAAATCGCGACAGAAGAACCGCATTGGAACGTTCAGTGAAAGGAATTTCACTGGCGGGCTTACATCGATTTGACGCGGCCGCAATCCGCGCCCTTACTTCCGTCGCAATTCAGACAAATATTTTTTTCAGTCCGCATAAAGGCCTCCTAACTCACCAGTGTAGCATCTCCGAGTACACAAAAATAAAAAAACAGAGATAAAACAACGGTGAAAAAACGAATGCAAGAAACCACTGAAATGCTGGAGCAAACGAAAACCAACAGTTAGACTCCGGACCATGGATCCGACCAGAGACAGAGCATCAGGCACCAACCAACATAACATAAAATTAAATTCTAATTCTCAGTAAGCCTTTACGCTGGAACCGTCATAGAATCTGAGGACTGACCCACCGTCGTGCAATTAAACAGGGAAGCAAAGTTATCAACCGTGACTGGGTTAACTACCATATATACTGTCGCATAGCATTCATGTTGTTCCCAATCATTTTACAGCGGATAATGATTTTACGAAATTTGGTGCTGAAGTCATTGCAAGTATTTATGAGCCCCGCCAAGCGAATTAGTGTCTTCGAGCATTCCGTCATGACAAAATTTAACTGCGCATGCCCAGCCATTCAGAGGGACCAGGGATATGGCTTTCTGTCTGAAGGTTCCTCTTGATTCACTGCTTGTATGAGCGAGCAGCGAAGGTTCTGGCGAGACTGCGCGAATGCGCAGGCTCGCCTGAACCTTCGCTGCTCGCATAGGCGATAAGTACCAAAATCGCTTGACGGGACCCATACATTTTTCTGAATTTATATACTAAGTCGTCATAAAATTCGGGTTCCGATAGACCTTGTTGCAGAAGAGATTTAAGTCCAACATTGAATTTTGAAATTAAATTGGAATGACTTCTAAAATTTACATAAAGGTTTTGCGTAGTTTATGATACAGATAACCCTGATTAGAAAGTTTAGCAGTTAACAGTTTATTACGGGTGTTGAAGTCATATGACTAGACACTCTTGCAAATCGAAGTAATTGCGAAATATAAACACCATAGGATGCCTCACGAGGAACATCACCAGCCAAGAAAGGAAAATTTACTATCTCAAAATCAAAATCATCACACCCATCTACAAAAGATAGATGTAAATCCAAAAACGGGGCATCGGTTCAGAAGAATTTATTCTATATAACTGGAGTTCTGGGGGTAAAATTTACTTATCAAACCATCTAATTAGGTATTGTCAATATTTTAAAAAATCATCCAAATATCTAGAAAACGAGCTCCAAATCTTATTTAAATATTGTCATGTAGAAAGGCGAGATTTTCACACATTTTCTGACATGACCGTGCGCTTCAGAAGTGAAAAAAAGCATTTCTTACATTACATGCAAGATAGAGGGAATCGTCCCTATGAAATGTCTAGTCGGTTAAATCATTAAGTTTTTCTTTTATAAGATTATGAGGAAGTGCAGTGTAAAAGGTGGAAATACCAAAGACAGGCTTGAAACACGAAAACGTCTGGATTTCAATTTATTTACAACTTCAATATAATTTTTTATAGACAAAAAGCGATTTCTCCCTGATCTTTCAAAGACTTTGTCGAAATATTTAATCACATGTTTTTTTTTTATTTCAGTAAAATATGAAGTTAATAATTTGGAAAGTTCAGTGGTGGAACAAGAGCTTGAATTTGCAATAAGCCGTGCTTTGTATGGTCTTTTATGAAGTTTAGGTAACCAATATAACGTAGGAAGCTTGTCGTGGCCTTCTGTAACACATGCAACAAACTTGGTGGTTGAATCATATATGTGGTCATCAACTACAGCCCTCTCTACAGCAAAAGGTTGCAGTTCAAAGGCCATAGTTAATTTGCAGTATTAAACAATTGAAATTCCAACGTGTTATGTAAAAGAATTTTTTTTCCGATTCCCAATCTTACCCCCACTGAGTTTCCTAATATGCTATGTAACGGTCTATTTACTCATTTGCTATATTGTAGGGGAATGATCTGTAATAATGAGTCAGAGAATTTTAGTTGGTAAACATGTTTACAAGAACAGAGATTAATAAATGACCCAAACATTTCCAGATCAAATTATTTTTAGCACATGGGAAAAATTATTTCTACACTGTTGTAGAATCTCCTCTAAGTCTATAAATGGGATAACAATTTCCATTTATCATAGTTTGGGTGTTTCAAGAAAGTTTCATTCAAACTTCTATGTTGAGTTTCTTGAGGATTATTATTCATTAAGGACTCAATGCTAATACTTTCTTTTGGATCCGAGAATAGGATATTAAGGATAGTTACAATCTGAGTAAAGTACACATTTGTTTATTTAAGAAATAGATCAGCTCTAACTGTGATTTGTTGTGTAATAAATCACAGTTTGGAGGTCAGTTGTAAAGTAGACAAATCACAAGCGCGTAGCGCGCGTGATTTGTCTACTTACAACTGACCGACAAACTGTGATTTATTACCCAACAAATCACTGGCTAGAGCTGATCTATTTCGATTCTAACACACTGAAAATCGGCAATAATGTTGTTGTTGCCTTCAAAATCTCACAACTTTTCGCCATTGTGAGAAGAAATCCCGCTAAAATTATCGACTGAAACACATGCATTTATATCCTTTTCTAACGTTTTCGATGCGAGAAAATGACGTTACACCGTCTAACGTCAAGTAAATCGACTAGTGACGTCATAAATTTGCAGGTTTTAATGACGTCACACGTCACGCTCTTCCCAGCTGTGATTTGTTGCAGAATAAAACACAGTTATTTTGCATTGCCTATATAGGCGCGCTGTGTTAGAATTCTGTACAAAAAGTTTGTCAATGAATTTTGTTATTTTTATAAGACTTGTTTTGTTTGCTTTTTCTTTCTGTTACAGTGAGTTCGTAACAAATGATTTGTTAGGTAAGTAACGACACCGTTAGTTCTGAACAACTGGAACAGGATGTTAACCCTTGTACTGCTGAATATTTTAATCTGCCACACCCACTTCCGATTATCAACCAATCAGATTACTTGATGCAAATTATTGCAACAAATTCACAATCTGAATGACAAAACAATGTAGATCCTGATCAGATGGCTTCTTCAGCAAACAAACAAACAAAAACAACAGACAACTTAACAAGGCATCGCAGGTGATACAAATCCCCTCGCACAAGACTACTTCGTATGTGGACAACACTGAACAGTCAAAAGTCCAATTTACTTCAGATATTATCATATGCAACATTTGTGTACAGTCAGTTATACTAAAGACCATCAATAAATGTAGGCGCTAGAGTGATGACAATGTTTGTTTCCTTCTAAAAATAGCCACAGTGACCTTGACCTTGAGCGTATGACCCAGAAAGACTAACATTTGTGTAAAGTTATGGCAAATTCCATCAATAAATGTATGCATAAGAACGATGAAAAAGTTTTTCATTTTAAAATAGTCACAGTAACCCTGACTTTGACCTCAGGAATCTGAAAGTCGAACTCGCTCGAGATATTGTCATACCCAACATTTGTGTAGAGTTATAATAAAATCTTTCAATACTGAATGCACTAGAGTAGTGAAAATGTTTTTCTAGAAATAGACACAATGACCATGACCTTGTGCCGAGGAGCCTGAAAGTTGAACTAGCTCGAGATATTATCATTCCAAACATTTGTATGAAGTTATATTAAAATCTATCGATAACTGTAGACACTAGGGCCATGCCAATGTTTTTTTCTAAAAATAGCCACAGTGACCTTGGCCTTGCGGTCATGACCCTGAAAGTCAAACTTGCTCGAGATATTATCATTTCTAACATTTGTGTAAAATTACATTAAAATCCATCAATAAATGTAGGCGCTAGAGCAATGACAAAGTTATTCTAACATTAGCCACGGTGACCTTGATCTTGACCTCAGGAACCTGAAAGTCCAATTTGCTCGAGATATTATCATTCCCAACATTTGTGTGAAGTTATATAAAAATCCGTCAATAAATGTAGGAGTCAGAGCGATGAAAATATTTTTCTTTAAATAGCCACAGTGACCTTGACCATGAGCCACGACCTTGAAAGTCAACTCGCTCGAGCTATTGTCATAAGGAACATTTGCGTGAAGTTATATTGAAATCGGTCAAGAAATGTAGGCGCTAGATCGATGACAAAGTTTTTTTGTATAAATAGGCACAGTGACACTGACCTTGAAAGTCGAAGTCGCTCAACATATTGTAATAAGGAACATGTGTTTGAAGTTATACTGAAATCGGTCAAGAAATGTAGGCGCTGGAGCGATGACAAAGTTTATCTGCAAAAAGTTATAGTGACCTTGACCTTGAGGCCATGACCTTGAAAGTAGAACTCGCTTGAGATTTTGTCATAAAAACATTTGTATGAAGTTATATTGAAATCGGTCAAGAAATGTAGGTGCTAGAGCGATGACAAAGTTTTTCTTAAAATAGCTACAGTGACCTTGACTTGGATGCCACGACCTTGAAAGTTGGACTCGCTTGAGATATGGTCATAAGGAATACTTGTATGAAGTTATATTGAAAACGGTGAATAAATGTAGGCGGTAAAGCGATTAAAAATTCTCTGAAAATAGCCACAGTGACCTTGACCTTGAGACCATGAACTCGCTTGTGATATCGCCATATGGACCATTTGTTTGAAGTAACATTGAACTCCGTCGAGAAATGTTGGCACTAGAGGGATGACTAAGGTTTTCTAAAATAGCCGCAGTGACATTGACCTTCAGGCCACGACCTTGAAGGTCGAACTCGCTCGCGATATTGTCATAAGGAACATTTGTTTGAAGTTATATTGAAATCTGTCAAGAAATGTAGGCGCTAGAGCGATGACAAAAGTACGTACGTGCGTACACACGTACGTACGTGTGTGCGTACGTACGGGACAAATGCTATGTCCCCCTCACAACTGTGTTGTGCGAGGGGGATAATAACCCATATACATAAGTCTAGCGCCCTCAGAAAGTTTATTGACGAACAGTGTAGATCTAGAGCACCCGGCATCTGATCCGGATCTACACTGATTGCTAAAAGCACAAACATGTTTGAAACTTCCAAAAACGGAAATATAACCAAACGTCCCAAGCTGAAAGGTAGACGAAACAAAAGCGTTCGGTGATGGTAAAGCTACTCGACCCATACACCAGAGGTCGCGCGTCCGAATCCGGGCTTGTCCAGACGTTCGGAAAACTGGTTAACCGAGTTACCGTCACCATATGCTGCAAACAAAATGAGCAACCGGTGTATCTTTTGAGTGCGTTCTCTCGCGCGCTTTGCGATACTTTTTTTTTTTTTTTTTTGTAATTAGAGGTATTCGTAATAAGAGATATTTTTGTTAAAGGAATATTAACCCATATATGCCTATATTAACCCATTTATGCCTAGCGTCTCATTTTTGGGCATTGCCAAACAGTGTAGACCCATATCAGACGCCGCATTTAGCGGCGTCTGATCTGGATCTACATTGTTTGCGTTTAAGTACGTACATTTTTGTAAAACTTACGGCATACAAAATAAAACTATCACCACCATAATTTGAAATGAACCCATCCAAAACTGTAAGATCGGAGATTTCATTGGCATATATTGGTTAACAAAACATTGGCAATATGAGCCCGTTCCAGCCTTTAAACCGGTACAGACCCAGAGAACGAGATGGCTCAAACTAAGCCGTCCCATAAGGCTCTACAATGTTTGCCATTCTGTGAATAATATTGCCTAAACTCCAAATTCACAAAAAATGGACGTGTTGTTACTGAATGATTCACGACATTTGGAGAGAACGGGTTAAAACCGATGAAACAGATTTTAGACACCTTGATGCAAAATATAAGATCTTTATAGACTTTTAGACGAAACGATAGATTTACAGATGATTAAAATTCACTAATTACTTACCGGGTGATCTAAGCACCATCTAACAGATGCTCCTCTTAAAATGAAATCAAAGACTTCAGAATGTACCACTATCTCGGCTAATTCAGCGGATGACAAATTGTATGGGGTGCCGTTTTACTATTTAATCCATATTTATAGATATCCATAATTCAATGTATGGATATCCATAATTCGAATTATGGATAACCATTAATCAGCCGAATAATGGATATCCATATTCGAATTATAGATATCCATAAATCGAATTATGGAAATCCATAAATCGGGCTGAATTATGGATAGCCATATTTCGAATTATGGATATCCATAATTCACCACAAAAACCTTTGGTTTCAGTCATTATTTATTGTATATATTTGCCAAGACGAACTATGAATATCTATAAATAGGGAATAAATAGTAAAAGGGCGCGCCATAAAATTGTTGCTTGCTCTAATTTTCCCAGAATATTCTGTTTGCATTTGTTGCTTTTCATGTTTCTGGGAAACTATGGAGACTTGCTTGAGATGGCAGGTCCTACTTTCTAGGAAAAATCAAAATGTCGTCTGCTAAAAATACCCAGCATGCAGAGCGTTAAACGGCATTCTCCTATTTTTTTTATTTATTTATTTTTATTTTTTTTGCAAATGCGCGTGCCCAGCCAAAACATGTAACCTGATAACGCACGGTCTGTACTTGTCTGTGAGCAGCAAAAGCTCTGGCGACATATTCATCACGAGAATAAGTGCTACTTTATATGGAGAAAAATGGAGTTTACCGGGGTATAAATAATTTTTCTTATTTCTACTCCAAGACAATGAGGCGGTTCTAACGGGCATCCACAATCTATGTTTGCAGTATAAATAAGAAAAATATCACGGATTTTCACCAGAAAAGTAGCCATTTTGGAGATAAGAACAATGCTGCTGCATGGATGTGTGTTATCGTAATGTTTGCGCAGTCTCGTTTGGGTCTTTTTTGTTCGACATTGTAAGATGTGTCCCCTTTCTTTATGAGCTGTTGTTTTGTTTTGTTTTTTTGCGGGGGGGGGGGGGGGGGGCGCGTAGGGAGGGGTACGGGGTGCTGCCACCCCGGTCGGGTGGGGGAGGGGGGGGGGGGTTCTTATTAGAATAATAATCACATGCACAAGTTGTTATAATCAAAAACACGAAAAACCTTTACATTGTAAAGAGAAATTCTGGGTTTACATTTTGTTTTTATAGCAATTTTCGTATTTTATCACACACAGCATGTTGGTAGGCTTTAAAAAATCTAAGGAATAACCTTAAGTCTGTAAGAAAGTATGAAACGTCGCCGGACAGGGACACTTGCCTGTTGGTGTCTTGTTTCTACAATAACATGGTCTCTCGCTTAAGAATTCGGATTGTCAGTTGTGATCCAATCGGGGCTCGAATCATCGAACCCACACCCAAACATGTGTACATTGTTACGGTTACCCTCAGGCGGACTGAAGATTTGTAAAATTGAATACCGTGTTTTCTTGAGCAGCGAGATTCGAACCAAATTGCTATCTTTGAAAATGAGTTTTGTATTCGCATAATCAAAATCTAGTCATACTCAAAATCTAGTCTGATTTTTCCCTGTAAAAGACCACAAGGACAACGACTAATTTCAAAAGCCACGTCATGAGAAAACCTGCGCATTTGCGCAGGCAGATCTGTACCTTAGTTTTCGCTCCTGGGATAGCACAATACATCTTGTTTCAATATCTAAAAGTTCAAGACTCTCACCAGTCTGTGCAGCTGAGCAGACCCGGTTGTGTCTTACCTGGTCGCGAACCCCGAAGACAGATTTTATCATGATAGAGCTCGGTTTATATAATTATAATTAATGGGAACGGGAACACCTGGCACATTTTTACGCTATTTTTCAAAGGGAGACAACTTTCGGGACAAAGGTAGACAACTTTCGGGACTTCCTGTTCTCTTTTCTACAAGCCCTGCCCTACTAAAAAAAGGCTACTCTTAAAGGAAAGAATTTGCTCCGGAGGAGCAAATTCTTTCCTTTATGAGTTGACCCCTATTGACATTGGAGACAAAAATACTTTTGCAGGCGTTACCTCCCCTGAATATATATCCATTCCCTTTAAGAAGTATTTATTGATCGCTTATTGTCCTCCGGATATGTTCTTGAAAAAGATGATTACGAAAGGATGTGCTAATGAGATATTTTTTTCTTTCAGACCTAAATTCATATTGCATAACACAGAAATTGGAGCGGATCAAAGTACATGATGTACTTTTTGTTTGCAGATGTAGTAACATTTCGGCGGGGCCTATAAAAATCTGTTCCAGTCAGGAGTAGTTCGAGAAACTGGGGGTGATTATAGCGACGGTTTAAGAGAAGTAATGGGGATACTAAACCTTTTCTTTTGGATCATTTTGGGGGAGGGGTGGTTTCGCGATTATTCACTAATGTCTTTTGGATCTTCTTTAATACGAAGGTATGTTGTGGGTTCCCATTAGAGGCGATTCTAATGAGTACTCACAACATATTCAAACATAGACAATCTCCCTAAATTCTCGCTAGTTCTAATCTGGACATGAAGAATGCTGTTTGGGGCTCAAAAATAAATTCGAATGGGACAGGGTAAAGGGGTCATCTGTGTTCTAGCCATCGGTGTTTACTATATGTCGATAGCTAACACCATTACGCAAACACGCCTATACAAATACATTGCCACCTTTATCGCCGAAAAAATGAAAATTTTATGATGAAAACTTGTGATATTTTTCTTATTTCTGCTCAAAATATAGATTGTGGATACTCGTCAGAACCGCCTCATCGAGGCGGTTCTAACTAGTACCCACAATCTATATTTTAGAGCAGAAATGAGAAAAACAAGGTACACCCCCGGAAACCCCAGTTTTACTATATAAAAGTGGGGTTCAAGGGGATCAAAATTATATAGGCGTGTTTTCGTGATGCGTAGGCCTATACACGAACGTCACAACACACAATCCAACATCTATGTCTTGGAACAGAAATAAGAAAAATAATGTATACCCCCGTGTAAACCCATTTTTTCACTGTATATAGTGGGGTCAGATCAGCGTGCATGTCAGTCCTTAACGGACATCTGCTGAACTTTTGACCACCTAAGCGACAAAAACTGATTTCCGATCGATAGCCATTTAAGGTAAAGTGAATGGGAAATTTGACAATGGAAAGTGTGTGTGCGTGTTTGGGTTTACGTTCCATCTACAGCTGAGTTCACACGGAGACGAGATCTCGATTTAAAGACTCATCAGAAAGTCTGGAGAAGCCCGGGATCGAACTAACGACCCCTTGTTTATGAGGTGAGTACACGTGTACCAAAACCACTAGACAGCGGAGGCTTCTAGGACAAGGGTGTAGTGTATCCTTTTTTATTTCAGTACTTTATAAAAGGTAATCATTTTTGGGTCGATTGTTTACAATCGACCCAAATTTACCAAATGACAAAATCTGAATTCATTCTGTTGTTCACGTGACCATCACTGATTAGGAAAAAACAATATTATGATTATAAGTAGAAAAGTTCTCGCTATTTCTCTCAATGTTACATGCAAGTCAGAGCTATTTATAGAGTCTGGACAGGAATAGTGTGCTGGTTTTGGCAAACACCGAATACCCAGGCCAAACGCCGCGCAATGTGGAGTATGCTCAGCCTGTTGCACAGGGATTGCACTGTTTGCTTAAATAGTGGCATATAAGGGTTAAAGGAAATAGTATAAGAATGTTAGGTTTCTCACGTAATGAAAGGAAAACAATAACAATATCTTAATTTAGGCCACGCTATTACGTAACGACCTTCGGAACATTCCATTCATAAAACTGTTATATAGATAGAGTCGAGTGTACAAAAAATAAACACAAACTTTTCGCACTTCTGCTAAGAACTTAAATTTGTTTAAGAGCAAAGACCTTCAAAGGTGGAATCGTTATTAGACATACAGCGTAGACCAACATCTGATGGACAGTGCATTCCTTCCGTTCGCCATATATATACAGCAGGTTTTGAACTTGTTTCAGACCGTCCCAGACTCTGAAGAAAAACGGGTGGGGGAGGGGTGCGAGTTTAAGGTATTTTACAGAGGTAGAAAACTGCCTGAGTTTGAGAATGTTCCAACAAAAATGGGGGTGGGTGGGTGCGTTTGCACCCCTCCACACCCTGTGTGTGAGCCTGCATCAACAGGTAGAATATTAATTTAGTATCTTTGTTGAAACACATCGCTGAAGGGGCTCTGTTTCTGATGACTGTTATTCATGAGCTGGGATGCAGTGGTTGGACTGAGCGAAGAGAAGAGAGAGACAAACATTGTAGGTTCTTGTCAGAAGCCATCGATGGATCTACACTGTTTGCAGCTGGATAAAATGCTATGCATATAATAACTTTTCCAGCACAGATTGTGTTGCATATAAGGTTAAGCATTATCAATGCAATATTGTAAATTCAGAAAGATGAATCTGTTGTGCTGGTTGATTTGTTTGTTTGTTGTTTGTGTGTATTGGCAATTAACGGCTCAGTCAACACTATTTAGGTCATTTTTGAGCGGTCAGTTTACCTATCCACACTTTTTCTGGGCAAGGGGGGGGGGGGGTGGGGGGGGGAAGGGGAAAAGAGAATGACCATAGAAAAGATTTCATGATCAATCTCCACGAAAGAATGTTGCCGACGCCGATCCTGGTTGAATATACCCGTATACAGAAGGGAAATAATTAAACATATTAACAAATGACAAGTAAATAATTTGGAAAACGTTGACGGAAAATGCTACCATATTTTTTTTTCACAAGTACCCACAGTCTAGGTTATAGAGCTTGCTATTGTCCGCGTGACTATCACTGACCATCTGACTGCCGCCGACCCTGAACACGAATCTAGTTTATAGCGTCGAGAGTGGCCTCCTTAAGACGTTAGAGCGCTGCGTAAAAATTAAACTCTGGACTAAGCTCGTGTACTTGGGCATTGGCAAACAGGGTATACCAAATCAGACACCACATACATGTAACTGTCTGATAAGGGCTGCTGTGCTTGCTTAAAATACTTGAATTTAAGGGTTAAACGAACAGTTTGATTCTCAGTTCAGGTCTATTTTCCCAACCTACACTCAGAGACAATCGACCCACCAGTACTCTCAGTGCTTTGATTTAGCAGTGACAACAACACAGAACTGAAAACCGTCGAATATTTCATGGGTTTTTTCTGGGCCAAACTAGCTAGTTTCGGCCAATTAAGTCTCATCAATGACCCTCAAATATTTGCAAAATTCCGCAGTGAAATCAATGATTCAAAAGGACTAGCAAATCAAATCCACATAATGATGAAGGTTGGAGGGGGGAGACGTTTTACGGACGCTACACATTCCTTTAACACCACATGTGGTAACGCTAATCCTTGTCATGCTGAGCTCGGACGTGTCTTATCTTTCAGACAATGAAGATCCAGAGCCATCTGATCAGGCGTTTCGTTGTTTGTCATTATAAATTTGTTGCAATAAATTGCATTAAGTAATCTGATTGGTTGATAATCAGTTGTAGGCGTGGCATATTTAAATATTAGCCGGACAAGGGTTAAATGCAAGGCGTTTTCTCTACCATGGCAGGGGTGGGGGTAGAGTCTAATGGAAGCCAAAACCGATAATGCATGAGAAGCTTTTTTCCTCGGTCAGACAAGGGCTGTGTACTGACACATTTTGCAGCCGGAATTGGCAACGTGTCACCACATTCTAGAGCCCGACCATTGGTCTGCATCTGCATTCAAAATTCGAACCCCGCCAGAGGACTGCCCATTTTACAGGACAAACGCTTAACATTGGGTGCGTTCTGTGCCTACATGACATCTTGAGCGGGGGATGTGGGAGGTGGGATTGACCTACTTCTCACATCCTCCGCGAAAGAAGTCACCCAACTCCCAATCGGCTAGCTGATAACTGTCAAGCAGACAGGAGTCAGCATATTGGCAGCCTAGGGAAAAGAGCAGTACCTACAACTAATCCCAGATGGCGAACTGGGGGTAGCCCCTATGTGCCTATGGCGCCCGGTTACCTTAAAAACAACTGTCAGTCAGGGTTAAATGCTCTATAAAAAGGTAACCCTTCGGAGGCAAGGACTACAACTGAAAGCCGTGGAGTTTTCCTTTTTCTGGGCGAGAACAGCTTAAAGGACTAAATTGTGGTCAGTTTTATTTTGCTAAGTGTATATGCAGGTGTCTTTGCAATATATTTCTCTGTTTACTTCGATCTGCCCATCGGGGTTTACAGAAATAGAATGTGCTGCATAATGTCTCCACGCAGAGATGAAACCGACCACAGATGAGCACTGGTAAACTGCTCGAAGGGTCTAAACCTGCCCAGGCAAAATGGTGCGAGTCGGACAGCCCTACATTTAAACATTTCGGTTTGTTTGGGCGTCAGGGCTTGAGATGACATTTCAGTTCAATGCGGGATAAAAGCTCCACAAAATTGGAAGCAACGTCTCTGAACTAGATAGTGTAACAAACTCCTACTACTAATTGTGTTACTTATGATTATCAGATTATGACAAGTTTAATTCTAAAACAATTATAATAATTATTATATGCTAACTACAACTCTTACTACTAGCCTGCTCAGGCAAAGCGGCGCGAATCGGACCGTCCATGCATATAGACCCTATTCATGTATTGGTTTCATTAGGCGGCAGGACTTGAGATGTCATTTCATCTCAGTGTAGGGTAAAACTCCCTCAAAACTGGAAGCAGCGTCTCCAAAATGACCTAAAGAGTGTTGTCGGGGACGTTAAATCTCATATCAAACACACAATACTATTCTTATGTCTACTCCCACTACTTCTACTGCTACTACAATAAGAATAATGATAATAATAATTTCAATAATCCAAATGATGATTATGAAAATTCTTCTTACTACTATTTCCACAATTACTTCAACTGCTACTGCTAATTTTAAAACAAGTCTTATGATTTTGATTATTATAATTATTATTATTATTATTATTATTATTATTGTAATATATGTGGTTGAGAAAATGAATAAACTCATCAGTAATAATAATAAATATAGAAAACGATGATTCAGTTGATAATAATAATAATAATTATAATAATAATAATAATAAAGACACTAATAATAATATATAAACACGCACGGCATTAATGTACTCCTGTTGTTCTTGGTGTTGAAAAGGAGGGTGTTAAGTACATGTATAAAGAAGACTAGTTGCACTTGTCGATTTGTTTTATCCCGGCTAAGATAATCAGGAAATACCTCTATATTATTTTGACCCCCGTTAATCCTACCCAGCAGGCACACGCCTCAATGGCAACGTCTAATTAACGTCGGTGTTGATTTGACGTTGCATAAATGTCGTTACGTTGTACCGACGTTGGTGTGACGTCACAATTACGTCATGTACCTTCTGGGAACTTTTATACAGTAAAACTGGGGTTTACAGGGGGTCCACATTAGGGTTAGGGTTGGGCTAGGGTTGAATGAGGCAGTTGTAACAAGTATCACCGATCTATGTTTTAAAATATCATATTTTTTTATCTGAAAGTTCTCATGTTTCGGTAGAATTTCATTTTAAACAATCATCGACCCTCACCGGTTACGGCTGCTCAGAAAATAAAACTTGACCAATTTTCCGTTTCCGTAACATGGTAACACGAAATCAACCGACTATGTAAGGGAAGTGACTCGAATACACGTATACGTACATATTTAAAACCAAATGGCAATTTTTTCATAGCTTTTGGGAATGCATTATTGACATGATCAATAAGCAAGTAATTGGAAATTTTACTGTTTTGAACATAATTTATATTTCTTTAAGCATAAAAGCTATCAAAGTTTTCACAAAATGTACATGTATAAACTTGTCTTTCTGAATTAGATGCAAATTTATATACTTTGTTTATTTTATACCTAACGAATTACATATACTATTAGAATGACCAAATCGTTAGCTTTGCGCAGTGGCGGTACCATAGCCAATGAGGTTCATCCGAGGCGTGGTTATTGCTAGTTGAAAACTATACCCAATACCCCGCGCCGACGCCCTGAAACATGGGCGGCGGTCGCAATTTATGAACGTTCCTTCGGGAACTGCAATCTATCAAAAAGTATCTTTAACTATATCTCAAGTGCGTCTCGCTTGATGTGACGATATTTAATCATTTGAGTCGCAAACACCCGACTGAACGGACGTGTTTTTTCGAAGTCTTACATTTAGTGGAGCACGTGGTCGAGATGTATGTTTTGGATTTTGAAATTGTAGGCAAGTTTTTCTTAGCCTGTTTATTTATGCAGTCAGTAGATACGGTTGAAGACTGCCACTGTTTTTTTTTGTGCAAAATTTCAGGCGGAAATTTGTTCGTTAGGTCGAGTGAAACTTTTTGGTGTAACAGTATGTTCAGAAGGAATTGAGCAGCTGTTTTCATGTAGAGTTATGGAGCCGCTTGAAGTTACATGTATTTTTGGCGGAATGTTTAATTGTGCAATCAGTAGATACGGTCGAAGATTGCAAAATTTTAGGCGGAAAAGTGTTCGATAGGTCCAGCAAAACTTGTTCGGTGTAACAGTATGTTCAGAAGGAATTGAGCAGCTGTTTTGAATTGTAGAATTATGGAGCCGCTTGAAGTAACATGTGTTTTTGCCGGAATGTTTATTTGTGCAATCAGTAGATGCGGTCGAAGATTGCAAGTGTTTAGGCGGAAAGTTTGTTACTTAGCTGGCAGGCTGGAGCAAAATGTTTTCGGTGTAATGTTTATTTGTGAGAGAACATTTTAGGGAGCTGTTTGTTTTGTTTCTATTTGAAACACAAGGGATTGAACAGCGGATTTGACTTTCCGCTTGAAGTTACATATATTTTGGCTGATATGTGGGTATTGGTTTTACACGGATAGCTTGAGTAACACGTGGCGAGATTTTTCATGCTCAACCAGTGTTCATTCTGGTCACAGGTGTTTACAAATGACTGCGGCGGAGTATTTTCTCTTTATTGGGACATTTTAGTTGCTAGGTTTGTGTTGTGGTTCAGCTGTTATTTTGGCTGTTTGGGCCTGCTTCGGACCGGTAATTACGATAAAACATCTTGTGCTTGTCTTGCTAGGTGTTTCAGGGCAAGTAATTTCCACTGTTTAACCTTTACACCCTCCCATGAACTTTTCCACTGGTCTTTGGTTTCGGGTGTCTACTGGCAATTTTGGGCCAAAGATGCCTATTAGAGGGAGTGACAGGTAGGCAAAAGACTAATTTGTCAGGTTTATAATTTTGGTGGTTTTTAACAGGGACGACCCTTGTCCTTACCCAGGAGTACTAAACTCCCAGTGAAATTTTTCACGCGGGTTGGGGCTGGGTGTTTCTCTGATTTGTTTTGGTCATCTTTAGGTTCATGCAAATAAGGCTTTTCTAGTAATTCCTTATTTGGGGAAGAGTTTTTGACCCAAGTTCTGTGTTAAGTAGTCAAGTGGAACATTGGGTTAATTTTTCGCGGAGAGACGACCTGGCCTCAACTCGCATGCCTTCAGCGGAGGATGTTTGGACTCGGTTTTCCAAAACCGGCTATAAACATTTGAGTCGGTATTTAGGCCGCCTGTATAGAGTAATTACTTGTCTGGAAGCGCGCATAATTCGGATCCCAGTAAATGTAATGTAGTGAGAATCTACCTGTATTAAGAAAGCACCTGTCTTTTACAAGTACGTTTTGGCTATTTCATAGGTGTTTGCTTGAAACAGTTTGGACTGGAAGTTTGCTAGCTACAGGTCTACTTTAATATTTAACATTTGTAATCAAGGTAGTAGAGCTTATATGCTTTATCGGAGCAGGTTCATATACACACAGATCTTTTATGGGATGCTATTCATGGCTAAAAAGGAGTGTTTGGAGTGTTGGGTGTTTTGTAGGGTCTTCGTGGGGAGATGAGTGTTTAGCAGCTGAGAGGAAGTTGTTCATTCTCTATTCCCCAGTACTTAAATAAACTTGAGTCACATTGAGCGCAGGGTCACTTGGGATAATATTATATCTCAAGTGAGTCTCGCGTGATGTGACGATATTTAATCATTCGAGTCGCAACCACCTAGTACAGGTTAGGAGGTGTTTAAGAGCACGTCATTGTTATTTGTTGTTTGGTACCTTAATCGGGCGTTTTAGACCCCGTAGTAAGGACTGACATTTGTGGGTGTCCTTTTTCCCGTAGGCAATTGGCAGTTGGAGTGCCCTTCCCCGTTTGATCGCTTCCGCGGCTGGGGGTGCTGAGGAGTGTGTGGCATGGTTCCCCTCTTTGGCGGGTGTTTGGGGCTGGCTTCCCTTGTCGCGGATCCTGGTGTGTGGATGTCGTTTGGCGTGTCGCCGGTGACAGTTCAGATTATGAATTGGCATTTAAAAAAAAAAAAATAAATAAAAAATAAGTAGCACATTTAATATGCATGTTTGATTTTGCATTCTGTGATTCAAGTTTTCACTCTCTATTCCCCAGTACTTAAATAAACTTGAGTCACATTGAGCGCAGGGTCACTTGGGATTATATTATAGCCACCGACATTTTTGTGACTCGAAACTGTTTACTGGCCTAAACGGTTCATATGTAACTAATATTAGAGTTTAAGACTTCAACACGACAATTCTTACACATTATCTTTACACAAGTAGTTCTTGAAATGCAGCAATTCTTACATGAAGGTTTTTCATGATCTTTTAGCTGTTCAGCAAGAAAAGGTTGCACACCACTTTTTTATTAATAGCATAAAGATTGACTCTGATTATTTTACATACTCGAGCACCATCAGTTGAGGAATATTAAAAGGTTGCGTAAGGCACTTAGTGGACACTTGTATGGGAAGTCGTGTTTCAAACTTACCAACATTGTAAATTTTGCTGTGCCCTGACTGTGGATATGCTACCCAAGAATACATATAACTGCTATCAAAAGTTAATATAAAGCTGCCTTATTTGTTTTAATGAAGTTCATAAGGACAGAAAACATATTTTTAATTCATCCATAATAATCAGATAATGCTGTGTTTCTTGACTGTAAAAATTGCACTTTTTCAAACAATTCAATTGAAGGTTGTTGGTTGAAATATTGTCAAAGTAATGTAAATAACATAAAATCGGATTTACAAAATTAAGGGCACTACATGTTTACGTGATGAAAACGAAATTTGATAAAAACTAGCCAATATTGTTTGTTTGTTTTGTTAGATTGAGACTAATATTGTTTGTCGGAATAATAATAATAATAATAATAATAATAATAATAATAATAATAATAAAAATAATAACAATAATAATAAAAATAATAATATCACAACAACAACAACTACTACTTCTACTACTACTGATAATAATGTTAAAAATGAAAACGATCATGAAAAGAATTAAACTACTACTACTACTACTACATGAGCCCCTGTCCATCGATCGGGGTTTGCAGAAATAAAATGTGCTGCATAATGTTTCCACGCAGAGCTGAAACCACTGGTAAACCGCTTAAAGGGTCTAAGCCTGCCCAGGCAAAATGGTGCGAGTCGGACAGCCCCTACATATAAACATTTTGGTTTGTTTGGACGTCAGGGCTTAAGATGACATTTCATCTCAATGCGGGATAAAGGAAGCATGCACATCTCCAAAATGACCTAAATAGTGTTGAGGGAGATTCAAACAAACTAGTACTACTAATTCTGCTTCTTGTGATAATGATAATTATAATACTAAAAACAATTATTCTAACTACAACTCTTACTACCAGCCTGCTCAGGCAAAGTGGCGCGTGTCGGACCGTTCATGCATATAGACCCTATTCATGTATTGGTTTCATTGGGCGGCAGGACTTGAGATGCCATTTCATCTTCAATGTAGGGTAAAACTCCCTCAAAAATGGAAGCAGCGTCTCAAAAATGACATGAATATTGTTGTTGGGGACGCTCAATTTCATATCAAACAAACAATACTACACTTATTTCTACTCCCACTACTTCTACTACTACTGCTACTACAATAATAATAATGAATATAATAATTTCAATAATCCAAACGATGATCATAATAATTATACATTCTACTAATCCACCATTACTCCAACTGCTACTGCTCCTTTTACAACAAGTATTATGATTTTGATTATTATTATTATTATTATTATTATTATTATTATTATTATTATTATTATCATTATTGTAATATGTGTGCTGGAAAAAAAATGAATAAACACTTGCTGAAAATTCATCAGTAATAATAATAATATATAAAACGATGATTGAGATAATAATAATAATAATAATAATAATAATAATAATAATAATAACAATAGTTCTAATTATAATAATATTAAACACGCTCGGAATTAATGGACTCCTGTAATTATTGGTGTTGAAAAGGAGGGTGCTAAATACATGTATAAAGAAGACCAGTCTCTTTGTTGATTGCGCTTGTCGGTTTGTTATATCCCTAAGGCTGGGTCCATTGATCAGTCATTGTCGAATTCAACTCTGGTACACTGTTAAATTCAACACAGTTTTCCACAAACACGATTAGACTGACAAGACAACCGGTCATGTTGAAAATGATACTGCAAATTCAGTGTTAATGTCGACACGGTCAAATAATTCTAGTTTATAAGTCTATAACTGAACGGTTTAGTAATAAGATTTCATTGCCTGTTCCTTTCCATACTGAACCGAAAATGAAACGCAAGTTTTTAACCCAAAAGATTTTCAAGCAACCATCAGGTTGACTGAAAAATCATTTTGCGATTTACTTTCATACTTTTTAAACTTTCTAATGCAGAAAACATTTGGGCGATATCTGTACAGTTTAACGCTCCACTTTGCAGTTTGTTATTTTCAACATTTCCCCGTGCAGTACATTAAATGTATACAGTATTTGTTTGTTTGATTTGAGGTTTAACGTCCCCGTCAACACTGTTAAGGTCATTTTGGAGACGTTGCTTCCAATTTTGTGGGACTTTTACCCGACATTGAGATGAAATGACATCTCAAGCCCTGTCGCCCAATGAAACCAATAGGGTTTATTAGCATGGACGGTCCTCCTCGCACCGCGGTTCCTGGACAGGCTTAGATCCTCTAAGCGGTTTACCAGTACTAGTGTGCGGGCCGGATTCAGCTCTGCGTGGAAGCATCGTGCAGCCCATATATTTCTTCAAGCCCCTATGGGTGGGGGCGGAAATGTATACAGTAACCTCATCATATACTGGCATATTGTGTTACCTGGAGTTTAGGTTTCAAAAGTCCGGTAAAAGGTCTCAACGGAATATGGTACGTTTGACGCAAGATCAACGTAACGAAGCGGTCCTAATACTTCTCAGGCTGTCATCGCCAGGAACTTCCATGTGAGTAAATCGACGATAACTCGCTGGTACCTGCGTTAACGTCAAACGGGAACGACAAATGACAGGCCCAGAAGTGGACGTCCACGCGCCACGACACGTCGACAGGACCGATACATCCGTCTAACCCAGCATTTGTAATCGGTTCCGTACAGCCGTCGAGGCGTCTCAGGTGACACCAGGAACGCACAACAATCGAATAAGTGCAGATACTGTCAGGAATCGCCTTCGAGAGTTTGGCTTACGTCCTCGTCGTCCGTACGTTGGTATGCCATTAACACCACGACGACGTCAGGTTAGAATGGCGTAGCTCACACAACATAGGCCAAACCTGTTTCCCCTTCGTCAGTGGCGTAACGTTATGTTTTCTGACGAGTCCAGGTACTTGCTGTACAGAGCTGACGGCCGTCAACGCGTGTATAAACGTGACGGAGAGCAATATCGTGACACTTGGATGGCTGAACGTGATCGATTTGGATGCGGTGGGTTGATGGTTGATGGTTAAATTTTTGATCATTTTGTACGGACAAAAAAAAAAAGCGAATAGGATTTGCATCAATTTTGCAAAAAGCTCCTCACATTTTCCAGCAGAAATACAAATGTATTAGGTACCTATTGAATAGTTAACGTTTTGACCAGTATACCAGAAACCCCTAAAGGGGTACCTTGGCAAACAGTGCAGGCCAAGATCAGATGCCACAGAACACGGCGTCTGATCATGGCCTGCACTGTTTGCACTGTTTGCTTAAATTTCAGTCATTTTCCAAATAGATTTTGATGAAAACACAACCTGTCACCCCTAAATTTTGAAATGGAGTCCTGTATAAGGTGGAAGATTCCATTTGGTACAAAAAGGGTTAACTTACGCTGCTTTGAACAACTTGGCCTTGATGCTCAATGTGTGTTAAGTAGAACGCATTTGACTCAATGCTAAAGTTTTGATAGTTTTGAGACGGATTGACAAACGCTACTATGTACAGTAGCTTTACACTGTTGATTTCCACGGGCATGTCACTGGTTTGTTTGAAACCCATCATTGAGACTGCTCTAACGAGTGCCCACAATCTATGTCTTGGACCAGAAAGAGCAAAATAATGTATGCCCCTGTTAATACAGAGCGTGTTTTTGAGGGGTTCTCCACGGACTTGCTTTACATGATGGGAAACGGCTATTTAAAGGCATTTATTCTTGATTATTGAGGACTATCATTTCATTACATAATATTATGTAGCCCTCAGTGCTGACTGGAGAGAAGTCCTCTGTCTTCAACAGGTAAGGGGCCGCCTTGGGGAAAATCAATAAATTACTTACTGTTGACTGGTGTACATTATTGATTTTCCCCTTAAGTGTCTCAGTCAGGGGATTCAACAAGAGCTACTAATCACCCTATTAAGGACCGCCTTTGATCTGCTATAGTCAGTATATCACAGGGGGCAATAAAACAATTATTGACACACGGTGTGTTTTACTGCCCTCTGGTTGTTTTGTTTTGTATGTGTTTAATGTTTTGCCGCCAAATGTTGCTTATTTGTATCGCTCCTCTTATTACATTTATTTGTAATCAGAGTGAATAAAAAAGATTTACTGTTACAGAATAAATGCCTTTAAAGCCGCGCGTCAGAGAGAGAAAGAATGTGCACTGTCCTGATTGGCCGCTAACGTATAAGCCTGTCCAGGAAAAGAGTGGATAGGTAGCTGACCGGCTCAAAATTGACCTAAAATAGTGTTGACTGGACCGCTAAATTCCCATACAAACAAAAGCTCTGTTGGCCTCGTTAAGCAATAAAGGGGAGTGAGTGTTTCAGTTTTACGTCCCACCAACAGCTAAGGTCATACGGAGACGGGACCTCGGTTTAAAGACTCATCCGAAAGTCTGGAGAAGCCCGGGATCGAACCTGCGACCCCTGGTTTACAAGGCGAGTAGCGTAACCACTCGACCACGGAGGCTTCTAGCAATAAAGGGGAACACAGTAAGCAAACTGTTTCATTTTTAATCATTTTATTTGACAACTAATCGGTTTTTAATTCGTTGAACCCATACTGGCCTAACATCACTTAACCCTTTTTGTAGCAAGTGGAATCTTCCTCCTATAGCAGGAGTCCATTTAAAAAATTAGGGGCGGCAGGTTGTGTTTTCTTCAAAACCTATTTGGAAAATGGTTGAATTTTTTTAAACAGTGTAAGCCCAGATCAGTCTGATCTGGGCCGACTGATCTGGGTCTGCACTGTTTGCCACGGTACCCGTTTAGAGGTTTCCAGTCTGAAATGGTTTAATCACGATTAGCAGTGAAATATTTGCATATCTGTAACAAACAAGTAAAAAATTGCTCCATGTTGGAGCAAAGGAGGAAGCGCTGCGGATAACAACTTTTTTATACCCGCTTTTTCGAAAAAAAAATCGGGTATATTGTTTTCGTGTCAGAGTCGAGTGTCTATCAGTCCGGGGGTCTGTATGTATGTAAGTTTGTGTGTGTGTGTATACATACGCCCGTCGAGTTTCTATGGAATGGATCTCCTCTGAAACCGGTTAAGATACATTTTTCAAACTTTGCCTGTGGATAATACATGGAAAGTAGATGGCACTGGGCTACTTTTGGCGTGACCTTGACCCCAACATGGCCCCATGGGTCAAAGGTCAAAAAGTATTATTTTGCAATATCTTCTAAACTATTGGAGTTTCACTTCTGGAACTTTGGTTATTGGATGACCCTTGGAATATAGAATAAATTGGGCTCCTTTTGGTGTGACCTTGACCTCAACATGACCCCAAGGTCAAAGGTAAAAAAGTATGACTTTGTCATATCTTCTAAACAATCGGAGTTACACTTCTGAAACTTTGGTTATTGGACGGCCCTTGGAATATAGAATATATTGGGCTACTTTTGGTGTGACCTCGTTCTCAACATGACTCCAAGGTCCATGGTCAAAAAGTATGATTTTGTCATATCTTCTAAACTATTGGAGTTACACTTCTGAAACTTTGGTTATTGGATGGCCCTTTGAATATAGAATAAATTGGGATACTTTTGGTGTGACCTCGACCTCAACATGACCCCAAGGTCAAAAGTCAAAAAGTATGACTTTGCCATATCTTCTAAACTATTGGTGTTACACTTCTGAAACTTGGATATTAGATGGCCGTTGGAATATAGGATAAATTGGGATACTTTTGGTGGACCTCAACATGAACCCAAGGTCAAAGGTAAAAAAGTATGACTTTGTCATATCTTCTAAACTATAAGAGTTAGACTCCTGAAACTTTGCTTATCAGTTAGAATGTTCTTTGCAACTTTTTTAACTTATATGTAGTTTTGGCTAGCTAATACATAGTCATTAGTGTTTTTCATAGAAAAAGCGGGTATTTGCGATGGTATACCATCGACTGCGTGATCTAGTTTACCTTTAATTTCATTAAAAGATTTCATAATTGTGCATGTCTTTAAAGGGTTGGACCTAATACATGAGATAAAGTCCCCCACAGAAGACTTCTGTATAAACTAGAGTACTATGGAATCCGAAATGATACCCTCCAGTGGATTTCTGCTTGGCTATCCGGACGAACACAAAGAGTCGTACTTGACGGTGTTTGCTCTGACCCCGCCCCGGTGCTGTCTGGTGTCCCACAAGGTTCCGTGCTGGGACCGATACTGTTTTTGATTTTTATTAACGACCTGCCAGACAACATCAACTCTACAATCCGCCTTTTCGCTGACGATTGTGTACATACAGAAATATAAGAGGGTCTGATGACCTACAGATACTTCAAGATGACTTGGAAAAGTTGGCAGCCTGGGAAGAGGCATGGCTCATGAAATTTAATGTCGCCAAATGTCACTCTTTGAGAGTGACAAGGCACCCTCCACATAAACAGATGGTCCATGGTTATACATTACATAACCAGGTTTAAGAGAACGTTTCTTCTGCTAAATACTTAGGAGTTCAAATCACTGATGACCTCGAGTGGGGTCAACACATTAATGAGATAACTAGTAAGGCTACTAAGACACTCGGTTTCCTTCGTAGAAATTTGGCTTTCGCACCGAGGGAAACCAAGGATACTGCATACAAAACCTTAGTCCGCCCCAAGCTTGAATATGCAGCTCCAGTTTGGATGCCCTATCATCAAAAGGAGACTGATAGAATAGAAACAGTTCAGAGGACTGCTGCTCGCTGGACCTGCAGACGTTGGCGCAACCAAAGCCACGTTGGAGAGATGCTTGAAGAACTCCAGTGGCCGACTCTACAGGAAAGGCGAGAGCAGGCTTCGCTGACTCTATTCTATAAAATCCACAATAATTTAGCCATTATAGATAAGAGTAGGTACCTATCTGAAGCTGGTGGAGGATGTAGGAGAACCAGGTCCCATCCCTTTCAGTATCGCCGTTCTAATGCTTATACGGATAATTTTAAGAGCTCTTTTTTCCCCAGGACAATTGCAACTTGGAATGGCCTTACAATCGAAGCTGTCTCTTCTGAGACAGTTGATGGGTTTAAGGCCAAAATATAATATCCTAGGGTTGGGCAGGGGATAGGCATGGATTCCTTCCCCTGATGGCTTCTTGTAAATAGTTTTAATCTGCTGGTGGCTGTGTCACAAAGCTCTTTTTGGGGGTGGGGATTGAAAACATTTGTGCCACACCCCAAACCTGTTATCATGGTCAGAATTGACCGAAAACAGTATCGGGAGAAAGAAAGAAAGAAAGAATGAGCCTTTTCTTACCGATTCATTATAGGAACGGTTTTCTAAGGCCATTCCCAATAGCGGGCAGTACAAATCATAAACAAAGAAGGTGGAACAAGAGTATGAAATATCGCGAGCAGGTCATAAAGAGCATTTCGCCGCAAATAAGCAACAGAATACTTTAGGAATTTTGAATGACTTCAGAATTATAGCTTTGAGATCTATCTGTCACCAGTCAATGACACATTACATGATTGTTCGTTATTATTCCCTCGTAACAAAGTTGCGATCGATACCATACGTCCGTGTGTGGGTGTTTGTGTGTGCCCGGAAACTTGTGAACAGGATTAAAGACAATGCCATCATCGGAGAAGCATCATGCCTTCCATAAATGTTCCCCATGGAGAGAGAATAAATCCTATTGATTTTCAAGGTCAAGGGTCAAATGCCAAGTTAACAATGGACTTGACATTGAAAACATTGTGAACAAGATAAAGGACAAAGCTATCATCATTGGAGTATCAAACATTCCACAAATGTTTCCCGTGGAGCGATGATGAACACTTCAGATTTTCGAGGTCAAGGGTCAAATGTCAATGTCACGATGCACCGTGTGAAAAACACTGAAGTGTCCTATGCACTCTGAGGTGAGTGACTCTATATTTGCCTTCTGGGATGACCCTAGGAAATGCTGATTCTTCTCCATCGGTAAAGTCACATACCAGAATCAGCATTCGGAATTATTACTGAGGATACGTCCAATGCCATTCAAAGATCAGGACCTGTGAAGTTAGTCCCTTGCTCTCACGAAAGAGGCAAAGTTAGCTTCAGTATTATTAGCACCTTCAACTGTGGAAATGATCGAATCGGAAAGAGCATTCCACTCTCTAATGGTCCGACGAAAGAAAGATTCTGTGTACATACGGGACAATTGGGATCATCATACCTCATGTCAAATCAAGGGACTTTACCTGTACTGGCATTTTTCCATCTCCGAAAATCCCGAAAAAAAAATTAAAACAACCGCAAAATGACCCACTTTGTTTTTATTTGATTTTCTCAAATTTAACACTGGATGAAAGAAAAATTATTTTTCTACTTAAATTTTCAGTCCCATTTTTCATTGCATAATGAATGTTTTAAATACTGTAGTTTTAAATCAATATGAGAATATCAATTCCCTAGCAGGCACACGTCGCAAGGGCAACGTCAACTCAACGTCGGTGCAATGTCACGACGTTGCACCGACGTAGAGGTGACGTTGCATTAAAGTCATGACGTTGCACCGACGTTGATGTGACGTCACAATTACGTCATGTGCCTGATGGGAAGTAACCAACAATGTCGGAAATCACTGTTAATTCCACCCCTCCCAGACTTACACAAAAACGCTTATGGGTCGATTGTTTGCCAATCGACCAAAGTTACTAAGCACAACACTTTCAACGTTGCGCTACGTGACTCTCACTCTTTACCAAAGAACACCTATTCAAATACATTGAAAATTTTACCGTCAAAAAAAATGAAAATTTTCAGATAGAAGAAAACCTGATATTTATCATATTTCTGTTCAAAATAGAGATTGAGATTACTCGTTAGAATCGCCTCGGCGAGGCGGTTCTAACGGGCATCTACAAGCTATTTTTAATCAGAAATAAGAAAAATAATGGGTGTCACCGTTAACTGCAGTTTAACTATATAAAAGTGGGGTTTAAGGGGGTCAAAATTATATAGGCGTGTTTTATAGGAAATCCAGGTAGGGATCATTTACAAAAAAAAAAAAAAAAACGCCCCCAATGATCGGGGCTTGAAGAAATAGATGGGCGGCCAGATGCTTCCACGCAGAGCTGAAACCGACCCGCACACGAGTAGTACTGGGAAATCGCTAAGAGGATATACGCCTGCCCAGGCAAAGCGGTGCGAGTCGGCCCTTCCATGCTTATAAACCCTATTGGTTTAATTGGGCGGCAGGGCTTGCGTTGTCTTTTCATCTCAATGTCGGGCGGCCCCCGTCCATCGGAGCTTGAAGAAATAGATTGGCTGCATGATGCTACCACGCAGAGATGAAATCCGACCCCCCACGAGGACTGGTAAACCACTTAGAGGAACTAAGCCTGCCCATGTAAAGCAGTGGAAGTCGGACAGTCCATGATTATAAACCCTATTGGTTTCATTGGTCGACATGGCTTGAGATGTTATTTCATCTCAGTGTCTGGTACATATCCCTCAAAATTGGAAGCAACGTCTCCAAAATGACCTTTACAGTGTTGACGGGGACGTTAAACCTCAAATCAAAAAAAAAAAAAAAAAGAAAAAAAAAAAAAAAAATGCCGCGTTATTTACATCTTAGAGAATTATCTGTAGAATCTGGACTGCAATCATGTGTTGGGTTTTGCAAACAGTGTAGACCCATATCAGAACGCGGTGTCTGTTCAGGGTCTACACTGTTTGCTTAGGGTAAAGGATTAGACGAAACAGTTCAAGTTCCCCTTCAGGGCCATTTTTTTTAATCTACACTAAGAGATACTCGACCTAACAGTGCTGTCAGTGCTTTGATTTATTTACCCTTTAACCCTTCCACCCCTGAGTTTCCGGAGTGGACTCTACCATTACTGACTTTGGGCACGTCCATTCTACTTTATATAGTATCTAACTTAAAACAGTCATCAGGATAACAAGTTATATTCCCCTTTAAGGTGGCTCATTATGCGCCATCTCATCAGGAACTACATGTTTGCATTAGTATCTGTGTCGGGCTTCAGGGTTGAAAGGGTTAGTCTTTGCTGCAGTAACAGGCTTAAATATTGCGCAGTAAACAATAATTGGAATCGAAAGGGATACGTTTAAACCGTAGATTGTACCATTCTGTGTAGAAGCACTGTCATCTATTTTAAACACACATAGACTTCTGTCATCCATTTCAAACAATGAATTTTAATTTTGGGATAATTCAACAATGAAATATCAGGAGTATATTCAGGACTGTGCTGACTGAAAATAAAACAATAATCAAAACCGAATACCCTTTCGATGATTCAAACAAAAAACATAGTTCGTTATTAAAAATCCAGAATGTATCAAAAATAGAATTCGGATGGCAAAAATTCAGATTTTAAATATATAATTGAATGTAGTAGCAAATTAAAATTGTTAAAAAAGTGTTTTAATTTTATCAATAACGCGAACTCCTGTAACTGACAATTCGCTTACATCATTGAAAAGTCAAGTTTCATGATTACATAGTCCGTGTCTCAAACTCATTACAAATGGCGCTGCGTTGGTACGCAGCGCAATAAGGATATTATTTCACACTACGAAGCCTGTGATAAACAGTTGTTTAATAACCACGGTATACCGGCATAGTCGAGTATAAAATGAAAAGAAAAAAACAGAAAATATTTCATCTCGTGTATTGAAAATAATAAGAAAATTATCACGGATTTTCATTAGAAAAATAGCTATTTTGGAGATATGAAAACATGCACGTTGACGCGCGAGTGTGTTAATTCTTGCTCCAAAACATCGATTGTGGGTACTCGTTAGGACCGCTGTAAGAGATATATCTTGGAGAAGAAAATAGGATACTTGATAACTAGCGAATAAGATTATATGACAAACCCCAGACCAACCTGGCATCTGTACTATCTGATCAGAGTCTACATTGTGCGTTATATGGATATATTTTGTTATAATAGAAAGACTTGAATTGTTCTCAACCCTTTTCCTTTCTTTTTTTTGGGGTGGGGGGGGGGTGGGGGTGGGGGGGGGGGGTTTGCTTAATTCTAATTAACAGAAGCTTAGGGGTGAAAGGGAAAGCGTTAACTGGACCGAGTCCATTAAATACAGAGAACGTTTGTCTAAAGATTACCTAACATAAGTTTGTCGATATCATGTCAACAATTAAGGCTTCCGGGTCATAAAGCAATTAATCTGAATCATAGGGGCTTGAATCATGAAAAGAATGAAAAAAAAAAATAATATATATATATATATATATATATATATATATATATATATATATATATATATATATATATATATATATATATATATATATATATATATATATATATATATATATAGAAAATCAAAAAGTCCGATATCGCCACAATAATATATATTTTTACCAAGCTTCTACTGCAGTTTCACTGTTTTGACAGATTTTCAAGAAGACATAAATATTTGCATGGCAACGATACGATATATATATATTTTTTTTTTTTGTACTATAATAGAGACAGGGGCGAAACTTCGGCTCAATTTTTGGGGGGGTTACCTCATTTTACCCAGTGTATTTTTTCGCAAATGCAGTTTTTTACCTGCTTATTATGAATTATACAAGTTAAATAAGTCCACTTTGCAAAAATAATCCGCCTCTGTCTGCCACTTGCAGGAAACATGTTTTTCTCGCATGGATTAACTCAGCAAAGCAAAATTCGGCATAAACGTGTGACAAAAATTTTCAGGTTTTCATCAATCACAACCGAACTAGTGATACGGGGGGGGGGGACTTTTTTCACTTTCACCCGTTGTCTTTCAGTTAACTTTAGCTCGCTTTGCCAATTTGAATCCAAAAAGGTGTACTCGCAGCCCTAAATATAGATTTTCCAACTTTTGCTTCGCTTTCCGCAGTGTTCTGTCAATGATCGGTACAGAAACCCGGGCGCTTGCCATAACCGTCGTGTTTTAAAAGCGGGACGTGCAGGACAGATATAATCCGGAACTTCGGAAACTACGTCCGGCAGTGGAGTTGTTACTGTTAAAATGTGTGTGATAGTCTTGTTTTCTCCTTTGATTTATTTTGTCAATGTAACATATTCTGCTAGGACTACGTATACACGTATTACGCAGATAAGATAACTGGATGGTGTTTCTACGTATAATGGGCTGTGCTCTGGGAATTTTGTATTTTATCGCTTTGCGGTCAACTTCCAATAAGTCGCTGTAACTTTTTTGACACATGGGCAGAAAAGGAAATAAAATGTTTACTAAAATGCAGAAGACGGCCTTTGATCTGATAAAAAAAAAAAAACAAGGCCCAACTGGGCCAAACTGCCTTGTTTATGTCCAGGCTGGGACGGGCACAACCAGTGTCATAACTGAAACTTGGCTCTTTTGTTATTTTAGGGTTATTTAAAGAGAAAGCTGAGCAGTTAAACTCCGTGCTCTTGCTTCCTTAATAATTCTTTCTTGAAACTTTGCATATTGTTATCAAATATCAATGCATACACCATTTATCATTAGCCATTTTCATGTTTTATATCATTAACTTGCATTGTTTAGCCTGACTAGTTCGTGATCACTGTCATTCGTTTAAAACCGGTCGTGTCATTTTATTTCAAACCGTCCACTCAGTTCGCACAGGTTTTAATTCATTCCATGTAGCACTGTTTCAAAAAATCTAGTCATAAAACAAAGATCTTATTGTTTTCACTATAAATTTTATTTAATCCATCATCATTAAAAAGGATATAGTTATATAATGACAACATGTCTTGTTTCTTCTTTTCAATCCCTTCAATTAGGGGCTGAATCGCCTGAAACTGAATAGAACAGAATATTGACATATAATTTTCCTTTTAGTTCCTGAGATTCATCCTTACCCCTCAAAAGAGGCCTAGACTAAGTCTAGCGTTTCTGCAAGGCAGTTGGAGCTCTCGCTGTCTAGCCAGCTTTAGTTTCAGCCCTGTTTATATCTGGTGGAGAAGCCCTACTGGCCCTGTGAACCCCTCGGCACGCAACACAATTTATGGTGGCAGCGGTGGGATGCTAGAGAGCTCCGTATTGAAGGGGAAATGTTTGTCAGTTTCTTGCACAACGGGTATCGTATAAAATCTATGTGTTTTTGGCAGAGTGCTAAAGAACGTGTGTACATGACGTTTGTTTGTTTGTATGATCTGAGGTTAACGTCCCCGTCAACACTGTAAAGGTCATTTTGGAGACGTTGCTTCCAATTTTGTGGGACTTTTACCCGACATTGAGATGAAATGACATCCCAAGCCCTGTCGCCCAATGAAACCAATAGAGTTTATTAGCATGGACGGCCCGCCTCGCACTGCGGTTCCTGGACAGGCTTAGATCCTCTAAGCGGTTCACCAGTACTAGTGGGGGGGGGGGCAGATTCAGCTCTTCGTGGAAGCATCATGCAGCCCATATATTTCTTCAAGCCCCTTTGGGCGGGGGCAGCTGTGTACATGACGTCGTCACCTTATGTTTAAACGCTCGTTCCCGGTACCCGGCGACGGTTAGCTAAGCAAAAAAATAAAAAATAAATTAGAATACAGCAATGTTAAGCCAAACGGTCCAGAATTTTAGTTAAAAGAGACACGGCTAGAAATAACTTGAAATTGTTTTACAAATTTGAATTCATAGGGGTCGGAATGACTGACGACTTTAAGCGTGTGTTCTAATATTGTTACCTAAATAACAATGGCGGTTTTGGTGCCAATAGGCCTGTAGGAATTTTCCTTCTTTTTTTTTCTTTGTGATAAGTGGAAACCAAGGAAAAAGCGTTTCAACATGTATTTTGTCTAATGTTTGCTGTTCTCTCTCTCTCTCTCTCTCTCTCTCTCTCTCTCTCTCTCTCTCTCTCTCTCTCTCTCTCTCTCTCTCTCTCTCTCTCTCTCTCAGATATTTGGATTAAATTTGTGGAGGTCTTAAGATTAAGTAGAGGGGTATGGAAATATTGTGTACTGAGCATTCCAGAGGTAGAAAGAACGGTGTACAGACCTAAACTGCACCAACCTGGCCCAAGGATTATAAAACTTTTTTTCATGCTCAACTGATAGGGTATGTAATTTATCCGGCTCATAAATAAAAAAAGGCGATCGCTATTGACAGCCGGCTGTCACCAGCGAAAGTTCGCTGGAGACAGCCGGCTGTCTCCAGCGAACTTTCGCTGGTGACAGCCAGCTAAAATATACAGATGGTATATTGCAAAAAATTAAGTTATTCACTGATTTTAATTCTATTAATATGCTTGACAATTATTTTTTTATGGTTTTGAATATTAATACATGAATTTTATCGTTTTTGAATACTTGTATTACTTATTTTTGAAAGCTGGCTGTCTCCAGCGAAAGTTCGCTCCAGCGAACTTTCGCTGGTGACAGCCAGCTAAAATATATTGTTTTGTTTGTTTGATATGAGATTTAATGTCCCTGTCAACACTATTTCGGTCATTTTGGAGACGTTGCTTCCGATTTTGTGGGACTTTTACCCGACTTTGAAAAGAAATGACATCTCAGTCCCTGCCGCCCAATGAAACCAATAGGGTTTATAAGCATGGATGGGCTGACTTGCAGCAATTTTCCTAGGCAGGCTTAGACGTTCTAAGCGGATTACCAGTTCTCATGTGCGTTCGGTATCAGCTCTGCGTGGAAGCATCGTGCAGCCCAATCTATTTCTCCTAGCCCGATGGGCGGGGGCAGTTTCAACAACACTGACAAGGTCATTTTGGAGATGTTGCTTCCAATTTTGTGGGACTTCTACCTTACATTGAGATGAAATGACATCTCAAGCCCTGCCGCCCAATGAAACCAATAGGGTTTATAAGCATGGACGGTCCGACTCGCTCCACTTTGCCTGGGCAGACTTAGATCCTCTAAGCGGTATTCCAGCTGCATGGAAGCATCATGCAGCCCATCTATTTCTTCAAGCCCCCAGCTAAAATATATGATGATATATTGACAAACAAGAGTTGTCAGATGACAGCATAGCTCCCCTTTGGGGCCAAAGTTGGATGAGGGCAAGTTATCAAAAATGAATTTTTTCTTCTGTAAAAAGCCCAACAGACTGCAGCAATTAAAAGAGAATCATATACATGTATAGTACCCCTAAGAACCACTGAAGAAGAAATCTTGTTTAAAGGGGTTTTATTTAAAAAAAAATAATAATTCCAATTTTATAGGCTTTAATTGCCCCCCAAGAGCCATTTTCTTATGAAAAAGAGCTAAACAACCTGGGGTCTCTTTGTACTGGGTTAATGTGCTCGGGCCATGCCCTGCCCCTCTACTTCATAAAAGGCAATATATCTCTGAAACCATTAAAATCAAATCCCTACCTCACAAGCATATACCTTATAATTAGACACATTCAGTCACCCCAACTTAGGGTGGGGGTGGGGCAATTCCTCTATCTCCCACATGATCTCCACTTCATAAAAGTGCCTCATATCTCACCAAATCCCTAAGCAATATGGGCTTTCCTGGGATATGCCGAGGCCAATCCCCAACCCATCCATATCTTAAAAAACCTATATCTCCGGAACCATACATATCCCCACCACTAAACCATATATATTCTTGTTACTTATGATAAGACACATTCATTGACAGCAACCTAGGGTCTCACAGTTTGTGCCAGGGCCAATAATTATAGCCCACCCCTCCACTTCACAAAAGGCCAACTATCTGAGAAACTGTTCAGAGCACCACCCCTAAACCATAAATATTGTTGTTCCTTATGATATGATGCAGTCAGTGATAGCAACCAGTCCATGTCCACCTCCTCCACTTCATACAGACTAACAGGTGCCCAGTCACCCAAGGCACCTAAATTTTTACCTAGGTGCCTAAGTTTTGGATTAAAATGTCTTAACTTAATGCAAAATTTGGATTTATGGCAGTCTGGGCGCCTAAAGCAAAATGCTTAGTCCGTTTCCCTGCAGACGCCACAGAACACGGCGTCTGATCAGGGCCTACACTATTTGGAAAAAGTTTAACATACTCATATTTCTGTTTGAATTTTAATACACCACAACCTCTTTATAACATTGCTTTTTGGTAACAAAGCATGCAAGATAAACAAACTTGTTATATCCAACCAAAAATGTAAATGTATAGAACGAGAGTAATGCAAGTTGTAAAAATGATAAATTAATGGTAATTTAATAAGTTTAGGACCACAATATACATCATGTTACATGTATCTATTTAAATGACTTTTATTTATTACTGGACAATAAACTTTCTATATATATTTTTGCTGGCTGTCACCAGCGAAAGTTCGCTGGAGACAGCCGGCTGTCACTAGCGAACTTTCGCTGGAGACAGCCGGCTGTCAATAGCCACTTCCATAAAAAAAATGTAATGTAAACACATTGAAAAAAGTAGAGTTCATACTTCCGTGAACGCATCGAGTCACATGATTTTCAGTGACATCAAGTGACGTAATTCTAAACCATGGTTCTCTACGGGCGTTTGTGAGGCCAACGCTGTTCCTCTCTTTGTAGTAAAATGGCGTGTAAATGTTTTTCAGTTTAAAAAGTTTGCCCTATAAGCATTATTTTTCGCCCAGGGATGAGGGGCATAGAATGTTATTATAAAACAATAAACTTAATTTTTCTGCTTTTCATGAAAGTATGAACGACAGCGAGTCGCTAACAAAGTTTACATGAACCCCTTTGCATACAACCCACTGCGTTCGTACTATCATGAACAGCAGAAAAATAAATTTCATTTCTTAAGTGTTTGTTTTCTTTGCCTCATATCGCTGCCCACTCTAGGGTTCATTAGCTATCTCATTATGTCAGTCACTGCAAAACACCCACATTGAGCCCGAGGTAATTTTGTTTTCAAAACCGTCTTCTGTAGCATGTTTTGTTATCCATGCATTTAGGGGAGCAGCTTCTCAGTTTCCCCTTAAATGTACATTTTTAACAGTCAGAATGACATGTCCTTATCAACTTTTAATGAAATGGACATTCAATTTGTCATCAAACTGCTGTCAAGTGTCAAAGAAAGCAGGTCATGAAATGTACATGCACTGGTTTTTATTTCATGCGTAGCACTTTACATGTAAACGGATGCTTTAGACACAAACTGATGAAGATATTCTCAAGGAGGTATGAATATTAAAATACTGACATTTTGTTGTGTTACATTGGTGTTAATGTGCTTTATCGCTTATTAATTTCTGTATATTTGTGCAGTTCACAACGCATTCTTTAAAGTTTTCGGACCTGCCCATCGGGGCTTAAAGAAATAGGTGGGCTGCGTGACGCTTCCAAGCGGAGCTGAAACCGACCGCACGCGAGTACTGCTAAACCGCTCAAAGAATCTATGCCTGCCTGGGCAAAGCGGTGCGAGTCAGACAGTTCATGCTTATAAACCCTATTGGTTTCATTGGGCGACAGGGCCTGAGATGTCAATTCATCTCAATGTCGAGTAGAAGTCCCACAAAATGGATTCAACGTCTCCAAAATGACTTGTTGATGGGCACTTTAAAACATCTAATCAAACAAATAAATTCCTTAAAGTGTTTGGGTGAGAAAAATAATTAATATTGCGGTCGTGGCTTCGGGCTCGTTTTCATTTGAATTAAAGTCTCATGCTCGACAAAACCCAACATGATACTTAACTAAACTGAAAACTTGCTTGAAAATTCCTTGTTTCGGCCTTAATCCCATCATACATTCTATCATTCAGTTCTTATCTAAGCAGAAAACGGCCCCGCCCATTGGGGCATGAAGAAATGATGCTTCCACGCTGAGCTGAAACCGACCCGCACACGAGTACTGGTAATCCGCTTAGAGGAACTACGCCTGCCCAGGCAAAGCGGTGCGAGTCGGCCCGTCCATGTTAATTGACCCTATTTGTTCATTGGGCGGCAGGGCTTGAGATGTCATTTCATCTTAAGGTCGGGTAAAAGTCCCACAAAATTGGAAGCAACGTCTCCAAAATGACCTTTGCAGTGTTGACGGGGACGTTAAACCTCAAATCAAACAAACAAATCTAAGCAGGAAAATTGATGAACTGTAAGTATTTAAAAATAGCGAGCATTACAAATTTAACGCTCGACTGGATTGAGCATGAAAAACGTCTTATAACCTTTTAATAGCCTGGTCGAGAAACACTAAGATTGGAATGCCGCTTTACTCAACAGCACCAAAATTAAATGTCCTATATATTGAAAAGGCCCCATTTCTCAGTTACTTCCAATACACTCTAGGCTAATACAAGTACTTTTTCAACAGATCTAAGCACTTCACAATCGAACCTTTCATAAAAACCTTCAATTTTAAGGCATTCAAGAGTTCTGCAACGGAAGGCCTGGTGTTTTTTTTTTTTGTTTTGTTTTTACCGGATACTACGGTTTTCGACCACATGTGATTAAAAATCGGCTCGATATTAGTGAAATAAACTCGAAAGGACCGTAAAATGATCCCCGCTCCATCCCCCCCCCCCTCGACCCCCCCCCCCCCCGAAAAAAAAAATCAAGGTTGATATGCTCTAGCTTATTCTGACCATTTTTGTTTGCCGTGTTGTGGTGAGTTGTGGTGCCTATTCAGATTAATACAAACTTGCTGAGCAGAAGAATTGAGCAGTGTTTTTTCTTACCCAAGTCCCTACATTAATGGATTTGGCCGATTTCATAAATAGAAGCGTCCACTTCAGAAACTCGCGGATGAGAGAGCATGTGTGTGCTGCACTGTAGTGGTTCTGTCCCCTTAAATCACCCAATGGGCCCAGCCTAAATAGCTGAGTGCGTATTGTCATTTACTGGCAATTAGCGATCCACGATCAAAATTTCAAAACAAAAAAGGAATATTTTGCAATAGGGAACAAATTGTTTCCATGCTGCATCATTTTGGACATTTACGTATTGGTGGCATTTTAACAAGCTGGCTGTTTTTTTTTTTTTTTTTAGCTCACCTGGGCCGAAGGCTCCAGGGGAGCTTATAGTATAGTGGGACGTCCGTCGTCCATCCGTCCGTCCGTCCACACTTTTGAGCAGGCTGATCTCAATCATTTCTCATCTGTAGCATGCCTCTGGTGGGGCATTGATGACATTAGCTTTTTTAAATCGCATGAAAACTTTGGTTGCTATAGCACTCACAAGGTCCCATAGACCTACAATGGGAAAATGCTTGTCATCACCGTAGCCCCTTCAGTTTTGATCGGATCTTTCTGAAATTGATATATAAGGTGGCTGGGGATAAAACCTCGGATGAGTTCGAAAACCGGCAAAGTCGGCCCATTTATCATAGAGTTACAACCCTTTGATTGCTGAAAATGCCAATTTTTGACCTTGTCATCACCGTAGCCCTTCAGTTTTGATCAGATCTTTCTGAAACTTATATGTAAGGTGACTGGGGATAAAGCCTAGGATGAGTTCGAATACCGGCCAAGTTGGCCCATTTAACATAGATTTATGTCCTTGTCATCACCATTGTTACCTCCCTTCCATTATCTACCTTGGTAGATCATATGCATAGCTTCTAGGTTTATAACCACTCTCTGACACCTGCGTCAGAGAGTCGACTCTTTGGCTCAGGGGTAAGAGCAGTGGACTGTCACCCGAGCGGCCCGGGTTCGAATCCCACCATAGGCGGGGATTTTTTTCAGGCTATGCATCTTTCCTTTGTTACGGCTTTCATGTCGTAAGATGGGGGCTCGTCCGGGATGCCAGAATTGGCTTGTGCCGAAGTTGGTATCCTTCACGTCATCATAAATGATGACTTCCTTGAAGAGGGGGTGTGTTACCTCCCTTCCATTATCTACCTTGGTAGATCATATGCATAGCTTCTAGGTTTATAACCACTCTCTGACACCTGCGTCAGAGAGTCGACTCTTTGGCTCAGGGGTAAGAGCAGTGGACTGTCACCCGAGCGGCCCGGGTTCGAATCCCACCATAGGCGGGGATTTTTTTCAGGCTATGCATCTTTCCTTTGTTACGGCTTTCATGTCGTAAGACCATACCCCTTCAGTTTTGATCGGATCTTTCTGAAACTTATATGTAAGGTGGCTGGGGATAAAATCTTGGATGAGTTCGAAAACAGACCAAGTCAGCCTATTTATCGTAGAGTTATGTCCCTTTGATGGCGGAAAATGTTGATTTTTGACCTTGCCGTCACCGTAGCGCCTTCAGTTTTAATCTGATTTTTCTGAAACTTATATGTAAGGTGGCAGGGGATGAAACCTCGGATGAGTTCAAAAATTGGTCAAGTTGGCACATTTATTTTAGAGTCGCATTCCTTTGATTGCTAAAAATACCAAACTTTGACCATGTCATCACCGTAGCCCCTTCAGTTTTGATCGGACCTTTCTGAAACTTATATGTAAGGTGGCTGGGAATAAAACCTTGGATGAGTTTGAATACTGGCGAAGTCGGCACATTTATCATAGAGTTACGTGCCTTTGATTGCTTAAAAATGCCTATTTTCGACCTTGTTAGCACTGCTGCCCCTTCAGTTTTGATCGGATCTTTATGAAACTTACAAACAAATAAGTCGGGCAGAAAAGCTCGGAGGAGTTTGAAAACTCGTGAGGTTTGCCTATTTGTCACAGAGTAACATCCCTTTGATTGCAGCAGTCAATTGCTTATTTTTGAACTTGTCATCACCATAGCCCCATCAGTTTATATCGGATCTTCTTAGCAAGTCTGGAATAAAAGCTTGGATGCGTTTGAAAACTGGTGAGGTCAGCCTATTTATCATAGAGCTACATTCTACTTGATTTGCAGAAAATGCTTACCCTGTCATCACCATGTCCTTCCATTAATCCTTCAGTAAAGGTTGGCACTTCCTGAAACTATAAATCTGTTAGCTCACGTGAGCGATACAGGACCTAGCTCGGTCCTCTTGTTTTATTTCTGTCTACACAAGCATGAGTGAAACTGTTTTGAAAATAACACAAAACGTACACGATTGCAACAAAAAATACATTTCACTTTTTCTGAGTCCGGTAAGAAGATAACAACGGCTAATCCCTGTCTTCCTAAATTTAGCCACCCACCTAGCTCAGTGCCTCAGTTGCTAAAGGTCCCAGGTTCGATCCCCAGCAGTGGTGACAAAATTTCGGCGTCAGAACACGTTCCATTGGCATCATAAATTTTGCAGGTATGAATATCATAAAGTGCGTCGTCCTTCGAATCTGGACGTTAACTGGAGACCACTGTGCAGGGAGAAGCATCCCCTGTGCAGGTTAAAGAACCCTACCGTAATTACAGGGTGACTGTGTACTCTTTCAGCCTTCAAAACTGGAGTATATGCAGTATACAACGTCTGTGTCCCCTCTGGGGGTTTAGTTGAAAATGGAAGAAAAATAGCGATAATGCTCATTTGTCACTACCTTCGAACGGCATAAAAATTAAACAGCACCGGTCGTTCCGGTCGTTAGTTCATCGATAGAGTAGCCCGGAATCAGCAGAAAAACCAAGCTTCGCGACGATTGTTTTCTTGATCTGTTACATAAAGCGATGTAAAAGTAGTAAAATCTTTTAGAGCTGCAAATACATCATTTTGGATTCAAATTGGTCAAGAGAGGTTCATTTTAATGAAAGACATCAGATGAAAGCGAAAAAAAGTTTCCTCCGTAACACTAGTTCGCTTGTGATTGATGAAAACCTGAAAATTTTTGTCACACGTTTATGCCGAATTTTGCTTTGCTGAGTTAATCCATGCGAGAAAATTATGTTTCCTGCAAGTGGCAGACAGAGGCGGATTATTTTTGCAAAGTGGACATATTTAACATGTATAATTCGTAATAAGCAGGTGAAAAACTGCATTTGCGAAAAAGATACACTGGGTAAAATGAGGTAACCCTCCCAAAAAAATGGAGCCGAAGTTTCCTCCCTTGTCTCCAATATAGTACCCCCCCCCCCGCCCCCCCCCCCAAAAAAAAAAAAAAAAAAAAAAAAAAAAAAAATATTTTTTCATTTTTTTTTTTAATTTTGTTTTCATGATTCAAGCCCCTGTGGTCTGAATATACACACAGCGCGTGTCAACTCTTAAATTCTATGCATGTATTAATGGATGCATATTATTAATCGAAACTTGTTAAATCAGTTTTTGTTGATTACTGGTTAGCATTAAAATATATTTTGTTTTGCAACCCTGACAACACATTACAAAACATGCCTGTACAACTACACAGTAAATTTTATTGCCGAAAAAGGGAAAATTTTTAGATGAAAAATTGTGAAATGTTCTGTTGCACAAAATATAGATTGTGCAACGAGTACCCACAATCTAAATACAGAGTAGAAATAAAAAACAAGGTTTACCTCTGTAAAACCCAATTTTATTATATAAAAGTGGGGTTCAAGGGGTCAAAATTATATAGGCGTGTTTTCGTGATGATTATTTTTCTGTGTGTAATTACATGCAATTTATCCCAGAAAATAATATTTGAACCAGGGCACAGCACTCCCTACAATTTACGTGTGCCCAGCAAAGAATCACATCAGCGTGCGCATCCTAGACTTCTTTTGCTGCATGAAGAAGCATTGGATCTTTCGCACGACGTAGACTCTGATCAGAAAAAGTACCTAAGGGTTTTAAGTAGTATTCCCACAACCGGCATGATTGGCATGAGCGTAAAGTTAGTTCCCGGTTCCCGGTTTCCGGTTCCCGATTCCAGTTCCCGGTTCCCGGTTCCCGATTCCAGTTCCCGGTTCCCGATTCCAGTTCCCGGTTCCCGATTCCAGTTCCCGGTTCCCGATTCCAGTTCCCGGTTCCCGATTCCAGTTCCCGGTTCCCGATTCCGGGTTCCCGATTCCCGGTTCCCGTATACGATGTTGTTCCCGATTCCAGTTGCCGGTTCCCGGTCGTCCGTGCCGCAATGGCACGGAGAAAGGGCAGTGGACACATACTGCATTAGACCACACTGCAGCTTAGCAGCGGGAGTAACGGAGACTCTCTTTAAGTGATGATCATCCGTGCCGCTGGGGCCCGCGGAGAAAGAGCAGTGGACACATACTGCATTACACCACATCATGGCTAAGTGGCGGGAGGAACGGAGACTCTCTATGATGACCATCCGTCCCGCGGTAGCCGGCGACAGAACAGTGGACACATACTGCATTAGACTACATCGCGGCTAAATGGCGAGAGTAACGGAAACTCTCTAGAGTTGACCTTAACTGTTGGTTTTCTTTTGCTCCAGCATTACAGTGGTTTCTTGCTGTCGAGTCCTCACCGTTGTTTCATCTCTCTGGTTGTTTGATTATTTGTGTTCACGGAGATGTACTACTGATAAGTTAGGAGGCCTTCATGCGGACTGAACAAATTAATTGTCTAAATTGCGACGAAAGTAAGGGCGAGAATTGTGGCCACGTCCCGCAGTGGCCCGGTGACATGGAAATGGACATGTACCCCTTTAGGCCAATATACGGATAGGCTGCGGGAGTAGCGGAGAATCGCTATAGGTGATGATCATCCGTCCCGCTGTGGCCTGTCGACAAGACAGTGGACACATGCTACAATAGACCACGCTGCGGCTAAGCGGCGGGAGTAGCGGAGACTCTTAAGGTGATGATCATCCGTGCCGCAGTGGCCCGGAGAAAGGGCAGTGGACACATACTGCATTAGACCACACCGCATCTAAGGGTTATACTGAGTTAGCTGCAGCCCGTTGAATAGCTGCTTTTTTCTTTCTGTAGATTTTCGGCATATCGGGAACCGGGATCTAGTTCCCGGTTCCGATTTAAAACGGAACCGGGAACAGGGAACAAGTTCCAGGTTCCCGATTTGATTTTACTATGTTAAGAGCTGGCTGCGTTAGATAGAAATGTTTTATTCAGTTATCAGCTGATAAGGAATGACATCCTTACTCACAGTTCACCCGCGCCGCAAATCTTTTAAAACCCGCGCAGCCCCGCATTGAGCGGGCGGAACAAAGCAACTAGACCGCAAGTTGGCGCGGGTTATAGGTCATGATCAACCGTGCCGCAGTGTGCCGGCGACAGGGCAGTGGACACATACTGCATTAGACCACACCGCAGCGGGAGTAACGGAGACTCTCTATAGGTGATGACCATTCGTGCCGCAGTGGCCCAGAGAAAGGGCAGTTGACACAAACTGCATTACGATGGGAGTAACGGAGATTCTCTATAAGTGATGACCATCCATGTCACAGTGGCCCGGAGAAAGGGCAGTGGACACATACTGCATTACACCACATCGCGGCTAAGCGGTGTGAGTAACGGAGACTCTCTATAGGTGATGACCATCCGTCCCGCGGTAGCCCGGCGACAGGACAGTGGACACATACTGCATCAGACCACACCGCGGCTAAATGGCGAGAGTAACGGAAACTCTCTAGAGTTGATGACTATCCGTACCGCAGTGGCCCGGTGACATGGAAATGGACATGTACTCCTTGAGACCGATATGCGGATAGGCTGCGGGAGTAGCGGAAAATCGCTATAGGTGATGATCATCCGTCCCGCTGTGGCCCGCCGACAAGACAGTGGACACATGCTACAACAGACCACGCTGCGGCTAAACGGCGGGAGTAGCGGAGACTCTCTTAAGGTGATGATCATCCGTGCCGCATTGGCCCGCAGAAAAGGCAGTGGACACATACTGCATTAGACCACACCGCATCTAAGGGTTATACTGAGTTAGCTGCAGCCCGTTGAATAGCTGCTATTTTCTTTTTGTAGGTTTTCTGCAAATCGGGAACCGGAATCTAGTTCCCGGTTCCCGATTTAAAAAGGAACCGGGAACCAGGAACTAGTTCCCGGTTCCCGCTAGATCCCGGTTCCCGATTTGATTTTACTATGTTAAGAGCTGCCTGCGTTAGATAGAAATGTTTTATAAGTTATCAGCTGATAAGGAATGACATCCTTACTCACAGTTCACCCGCGCCGCAAATCTTTTAAAACCCGCGCAGCTCCGCATTGAGCGGGCGGAACAAAGCAACTAGACCGCAAGTTTGCGCGGGTCATAGGTCATGATCAACCGTGCCGCAGTTTGCCGGCGACAGGGCAGTGGACACATACTGCATTAGACCACACCGCGGCCAAGCGGCAGGAATAACGGAGATTCTCTATAGGTGATGACCATCTGTGCCGCAGTGGCCCGGAGAAAGGGCAGTGGACACATACTGCATTACACCACATCGCGGCTAAGCGGTGTGAGTAACAGAGACTCTCTATAGGCGATGACCATCCGTCTCGCGGTAGCCCGGCGACAGGACAGTGGACACATACTGCATTAGATCACACCGTAGCGGGAGTAACTGACACTCTCTATAGTTGATGACCATCCGTAACGCAGTGGCCCGGAGAAAGGGCAGTGGACACAAACTGCATTAGACCACATCGCGGCTAAGCGGTGTGAGTAACAGAGACTCTCTATAGGCGATGACCATCCGTCTCGCGGTAGCCCGGCGACATGACAGTGGACACATACTGCATTAGATCACACCGTAGCGGGAGTAACTGACACTCTCTTTAGGTGATGGCCATCCGTCCCGCAGTGGCCCGGCGACAGGGCAATGGACATGTACTCCTTTAGACAAAGCTGCGGATAGCCTGCGGGAGTAGCGGAAAATCGCTATAGGTGATGATCATCCGTCCCGCTTTGGCCCGGCGACAAGACAGTGGACACATACTACAATAGACCACGCTGCGGCTAAGCGGCGGGAGTAGCGGAGACTCTCTTAAGGTGATGATCATCCGTGCCGCAGTGGTCAAGAGAAAGGGCAGTGGACATATTCTGCATTAGACCACACCGCGGCTAAGGGTTATACTGAGTTAGCTGCAGCCCGTTGAAAAGCTGCTTTTGTCTTTTTATTGGATTTGTGCAAATCGGGAACCGGGAACTAGGTTCCCGGTTCCCGATTCAATAAGGAACCGGGAACCGGGAACCCGGTTCCCGATTTGATTTGACTATGTAAAGAGTTGCCTGCGTTAGATAGAAATGTTTTATTCAGTTATCAGTTGAAAAGGAATGCCATCCTTACTCACGGTTCACCCGGGCCGCAAATCTTTTAAAACCCGCGCAGCCCCGCATTGAGTGGGCGGAACAAAATAACTAGACCGCAAGATTGCGCCGGTTATTGGTCATGATCATCCGTGCCGCAGTGGGCCGGCGACAGGGCTGTGGAAAAATACTGCAACAGACCACACCGCAGCGGGAGTAACGGAGACTCTCTATACGGTGATGACCATCCCTGCCGCAGTGGCCCGGAGAAAGAGCAGTGGACAAAAACTGCATTAACGGCCCCCGCCCATAGGGACTTGAAGAAATATATGGGCTGCATGATGCTTCCCCGCAGAGCTGAATCCGACCCACACACTAGTACTGGTAAACCGCTTAGAGGATCTAAGCCTGTCCAGGAACCGCGGTGCGAGGCGGACCGTCCATGCTAATAAACCCTATTGGTTTCATTGGGCGACAGGGCTTGAGATGTCATTTCGTCTCAATGTCGGGTAAAAGTCCCACAAATTTGGAAGCAACGTCTCCAAAATGACCTTTACAGTGTTGACGGGGACGTTAAACCTCAAATCAAACAAACAAACAAAACTGCATTAGACCACACCGCGGCTAAGCGGCGGGAGTAACGGAGATTCTCTATAGGTGATGACCATCCGTGCCGCAGTGGCCCGGAGAAAGGGCAGTGGACACATACTGCATTAGACCAAATCGCGGCTAAGGGTTATCCTTAGTTAACTGAAGCCTTTTGAATAGCTGCTATTGTCTTTTTATAGGTTTTGTGTAAATCGGGAACCGGGAACTAGTCCCCGGTTCCTGATTTGATTTTACTATGTAAAGAGTTGCCCGCGTTAGATAGAAATGTTTTATTCAGTTATCATTCGATAAGGAATGACATCCTTTCTCACAGTTCACCCGCGCCGAAAATGTTTTAAAACCCGCGCAGCCCATGCATTGAGCGGGCTGAATAAAGTAACTAGACCGCAAGTTTGCGTGGGCTATAGGTCATTATCATCCGTGCCGCAGTGGGCCGGCGACAGGGCAGTTGACACATACTGCAACAGACCACACCGCAGCGGGAGTAACGGCGACTCTCTATAGGTGATGACCATCCGTGCCGCAGTGGCCCGGAGAAAGGGCAGTGGACACAAACTGCATGTGACCACACCGCGGCTAAGCGGCGGGAGTAACGGAGATTCTCTATAGGTGATGACCATCCGTGCCGCAGTGGCCCGGAGAAAGGGAAGTGGACACATACTGCATTACACCGTATTGCGGCGAAGGGTTGTCCTTAGTCAACTGCAGCCCTTTGAATAGCTGCTATTGTCTTTTAATAGGTTTGTGCAAATTGGGAACCGGGACCCGGTTCCCGATTTAATAAGGAACCGGGAATCGGGAACTAGTTTCCGGTTCCCGATTTGATTTGACTATGTAAAGAGTTGCCTGTGTAAGATAGAAATGTTTTATTCAGTTATCAGTTGATAAGGAATGACATCCTTACTCACAGTTCATCCGCGCGGCAAATCTTCTAAAACCCGCGCAGCCCCGCATTGAGCGGGCGGAACAAAGTAATTAGACCGCAAGTTGCGCGGATAATAGGTCATGATCATCCGTGCCGCAGTGGGCCGGCGACAGGGCAGTGGACACATATTGCAACAGACCACACCGCAGCGGGAGTAACGGAGACCCTCTATAGGTGATGACCATCCGCACCGCAGTAGCCCAGAGAAAGGGCAAGTGACACAAACTGCAACAGAACACACCGCGGCTATACGGCGGGAGTAACAGAGATTCTCTATAGGTGATGGCCATCCGTGCCGCAGTGGCCCGGAGAAAGGGCAGTGGACACATACGGCATTACACCATATCGCGGCTAAACGGCGGGAGTAACGGAGACTATAGTTGATGACCATCCGTCCCGCGGTAGCCCCTCGACAGGACAGTGGACATGTACTCCTTTAGACCAATCTGCGGATAGGCTGTGGGAGTAGCGGAGAATCGCTATATGTGATGATCATCCGTCCCGCTGTGGCCCGGCGACATGACAGTGGACACATGCAATAGACCACGCTGCGGCTAAGCGGCGGAACAGAGGAGACTCTCTTAAGTTGATCATCCGTGTCGCAGTGGCCCGGAGAAAGGGCAGTGGACACATGATGCAATATATCACACCGCGGCTAAGGGTTATACTGAGTTCGCTGCAGCCCTTTGAATAGCTGCTATCGTCTTTTTATAGGTTTTGTGCAAATCGGGAACCGGGAACTAGTTCCCGGTTCCCGATTATCGATTTAATAAGGAACCGGGAACCTAGAACTAGTTCCCGTTTCCCGATTTCATTTGACAATGTAAAGAGTTGCCTGCGTTAGACAGAAATGTTTTATTAAGTTATCAGTTGATAAGGAATCACATCCTTACACATAGTACACCCGCGCCGTAAAATCGTTTGAAACCCGCGCCGCCCCGTATTGAGAGGGCGGAACAAAGCAACTAGACCGCAAGTTTGCGCGGGTTATAGGTCATGATCATCCTTGCCGCTGTGGGCCGGCGACAGGGTAGTGGACACATGCTGCAACAGACCACACCGCAGCTGGAGTAACAGAGACTCTCTATATGTAATGACCATCCGTGCCTCAGTGGCCCGGAGAAAGGGCACGGGACACAAACTGCATTAGACCCCACCGCGGCTATGCGGCGGGAGTAACGGAGACCCACTATACCATCCATCCCGCGCGGTAGCCCGGCGACAGAACAGTGGACACATACTGCATTAGACCAAACCGCGGCTAAACGTCGGGAGTAACGGAGACTCTCCAGAGTTGATGACCATCCGTCCCTGAGTGGCCTGGTGACAGGGCAATGGACATGTACTCCTTTAGCCCAATCTGCGGATAGGCTGCGGGAGTAGCGAAGAATCCCTATAGGTGATGATCATCCGTCCCGATGTGGCCCGGCGACAAGACAGTGGACACATACTTCAACAGCCCCCGCTTCGGCTAAGCAGCGGGAGAAGCCGAGACTCTCTTAAGGTGATGATCATCCGTTCCTTAGTGGCCCGGAGAAAGTGCAGTGGACACATACTGCATTAGACCACATCGCGGCTAAGCGTTAGATAGAAATGTTTTATTCATTTATTATTTGAAAAGGAATCACATCCTTACTCACAGTTCACCCGCGCCGCAAATCTTTTAAAACCCGCGCAGCCCCGCATTGAGCGGGCGGAACAAAGCAACGAGACCGCAAGTTTGCGCGGATTATAGGTGATGATCATCATTGCCGCAGTGGTCCGGCGACAGGGTAGTGGACACATACTACAACAGACCACATCGCAGCGGAAGTAACGGAGACTCTCTATAGGTGATGACCATCCGTGCCGCAGTGGCTCTGAGAAAGAGCAGTGGACACAAACTGTATTAGACCACAACGCGGCTAAGCTGCGGGGGTAACGGAGATTCTCTACAAGTGATGACCATCCGTGCCGCAGTAGCCCGGAGAAAAGGCAGTGGACACATACTGCATTACACCACATCGCGGCTAAGGGTTATCCTAAGTTAACTGCAGCCTTTTGAATAGCTGCTATTGTCTTTTTATAGGTTTTGTGCAAATCGGGAACCGGGGACTAGTTCCCGGTTCCCGGTTCCCGATTTAATAAGGAACCGCCCGGTTCCCGATTTGATTTGACTATGTAAAGAGTTGACTGCGTTAGATAGAAATGTTTTATTCAGTTATCAGTTGATAAGGAATGACATCCTTACTCACAGTTCACCCGCGCCGCAAATCTTTAAAAACCAGCGCAGCCCCGCATTGAGGGGGCGGAACAAAGCAACTATACCTCTAGTTTGCGCGGATAATAGGTCATGATCATCCATGCCGCAGTGGGCTGGCAATAGGGCAGTGGACGCATACTGCAACAGACCGCAACGCAGCGGGGGTAACGGAGACTCTCTATAGGTGATGACCATCAGTGCCGCAGTGGCCCGCCGACAGGACAGTGGACACATACTGCATTAGACCAGACTGCGGCTAAGCGGCGGGAGTAACGGAGACTCTCTATAAGTGAGGACCATCCGTGCCGCAGTGGCCTGGAGAAAAGGCAGTGGACTAATACTGCATTAGACTACACCACGGCTGCGCGGCGGGAGTATCGGAGACTCTCTTAAGGCAATGACCATCCGTCCCGCGGACGACCGGCGACAGGACAGTGGACACATACTGCATTAGACCACACCGCGGCTAAACGGTTGTTTTATTCAGTTATCAGTTAATAAGGAATGACATCCTTACTCACAGTTCACCCGCGCCGCAAATCTTTAAAAACCAGCGAAGCCCCGCATTGAGGGGGCGGAACAAAGCAACTATACCTCTAGTTTGCGCGGATAATAGGTCATGATCATCCATGCCGCAGTGGGCTGGCAACAGGGCAGTGGACGCATACTGCAACAGACCGCAACGCAGCGGGGGTAACAGAGACTCTCTATAGGTGATGACCATCAGTGCCGCAGTGGCCCGCCGACAGGACAGTGGACACATACTGCATTAGACCAGACTGCGGCTAAGCGGCGGGAGTAGCGGAGACTCTCTATAAGTGAGGACCATCCGTGCCGCAGTGGCCTGGAGAAAAGGCAGTGGACTAATACTGCATAAGACTACACCACGGCTGCATGGCCGGAGTATTGGAGACTCTCTTTAGGTGATGATCATCCGTCCCGCGGAAGACCGGCGACAGGACAGTGGACACATATTGCATTAGACCACACCGCGGCTAAGCGGGAGTAACGGAGACTCTCTAGAGTTGATGGCCATCGGTTCCGCTCTGGCACGCCGACAGGGCAATGGACATGTTCTCCTTTAGACCAAACTGAGGATAGGCTGCGGGAGTAGCGGGGAATCGGTAAAGGCGATGATCTCCCGTCCCGCTGTGGCCCGGAGAAAGGGAAGTGGACACATACTGCATTAGACCACACCGCGGCCAATGGTTATACTGATTTAGCCGCAGCCCTTTGAATAGCTGCTTATGTCTATTTATAGGTTTTGTGCAAATCGGGAGCCGGGAACTAGTTCCCTGTTCCCGCTTTGATTTGACTATGTGAAGAGTTGTCTGCGTTAGGTAGAAATGTTTCATTTAGTTAGCAGTTGATAAGGTATGACATCCTTACTCACAGTTCACCCGCGCCACAAATCTTTTGAAACCCGCGCAGCCCCGCATTGAGTCGGCGAAACAAAGTAACTAGGCCGCAAGTTTGCGCGAGTTATAGGTCATGATCATCCGTGCCGCTGTGGGTCGGCGACAGGGCAGTGGACACATACTGCAACAGAACACACCGCAGCGGGAGTAACGGAGACTCTCTATAGGTGATGACCATCCGTGCCGCAGTGGCCCGGAGAAAGGGCAGTTGACACAAACTGCATTACACCACATCGCGGCTAAGGGTTATCCTTATTTAACTGCAGCCCTTTGAATAGCTGCTATTGTCTTTTTATAGGTTTTGTGCAAATCGGGAACCGGGGACTAGTTCCCGGTGCCCGTTTCCCGATTTAATAAGGAACAGCGGCTAAGGGTTATACTGAGTTAACTGCAGCCCTTTGAATAGCTGCTATTGTATTTTTATAGGTTTTGTGCAAATCGGGAACCGGAAACTAGTTCCCGGTTCCCGATTTAATAAGGAACCGGGAACCGGGAACCCGTTCCCGGTTCCCGATTTGATTTGACTATGTAAAGAGTTGACTGCGTTAGATAGAAATGTTTTATTCAGTTATCAGTTGATAAGGAATGACATCCTTACTCACAGTTCACCCGCGCCGCAAATCTTTTAAAACCAGCGCAGCCCCACATTGAGGGGGCGGAACAAAGCAACTATACCTCTTGTTTGCACGGATTATAGATCATGATCATCCATGCCGAAGTGGGCTTGCAGCAGGGCAGTGGACGCATACTGCAACAGACCACACCACAGCGGGAGTAACGGAGACTCTCTATAGGTGATGACCATCAGTGCCGCAGTGGCCCGGCGACAGGACAGTGGACACATACTGCATTAGACCAGACTGCGGCTAAGCGGCGGGAGTAACGGAGACTCTCTATAAGTGAGGACCATCCGTGCCGCAGTGGCCTGGAGAAAAGGCAGTGGACTAATACTGCATTAGACTACACCGCGGCTGCACGGCGGGAGTATCGGAGACTCTCTTAAGGCAATGACCATCCGTCCCGCGGACGACCGGCGACAGGACAGTGGACACATACTGCATTAGACCACACCGCGGCTAAACGGCGGGAGTAACGGAGACATTCTAGAGTTGATGACCATCCGTTCCGCAATGGCCCGGTGACAGGGAAATGGACATGTTTTCCTTTTGACCAAACTGAGGATAGGCTGCGGGAGTAGCGGAGAATCGGTAAAGGCGATGATCATCCGTCCCGCTGTGGCCCGGAGAAAGGGCAGTGGACACATACTGCATTAGACCACACCGCGGCTAATGGTTATACTGATTTAGCCGCAGCCCTTTGAATAGCTGCTTTTGTCTATTTATAGGTTTTGTGCAAATCGGGAGCCGGGAACTAGTTCCCTGTTCCCGATTTGATTTGACTATGTGAAGAGTTGTATGCGTTAGGTAGAAATGTTTCATTAAGTTAGCAGTTGATAAGGTATGACATCCTTACTCACAGTTCACCCGCGCCGCAAATCTTTTGAAACCCGCGCAGACCCGCATTGAGTGGGCGGAACAAAATAACTAGACCGCAGCGGGAGTAACGGAGACTCTCTATAGGTGATGACCATCCGTGCCGCAGTGGCCCGGAGAAAGAGCAGTTGACACAAACTGCATTAGACCATACCGCGTCTATGCGGCGGGTGTTACGGAGATTCTCTATAGGTGATGACCGGCAGTGGCCCGGAGAAAGGGCAGTGGACACATACTGCATTAGACCACACCGCGGCTTAGCGGTGGGAGTAACGGAGACTCTCTATAGGTGCTGACCATCTGTCCCGCGGTAGCCCGGCGACAGACAGTGGACACATACTGCATTAGACCACACCGCGGCTAAGCTACGGGAGTAACAGAGATTCACTATAGGTAATGACCATCCATGCCGCAGTGGCCCGGAGAAAAGGCAGTTGACACATACTGAATTACACCACATAGCGTCTAAGCCTTTGGAGTAACCGAGACTTTCTATAGGTGATGACCATCCGTCCCGTGGTAGCCCGGCGCCAGGACAGTGGACACATACTGCATTATACCAAACCGCGGCTAGACGGCGAGAATAACGGAGACTCTCTAGAGTTGATGACCATCCGCCCCGCAGTGGCCCGGCGACAGGGCAATGTACATGTACTCCTTTAGACCAATCTGCGGATACTCGCAGCTGGAATATCGTTACATAAACATGTTTCATTAAGTTTTCAGTTGATAAGGAATGACATTCTTACTCACAGTCCACCCGTGCTGCAAATCTTTTGAAACCCGCGCAGCCCCGCATTTGCGCGAGTTATAGGTCATGATCATCCGTGCCGCAGTGGGCCGGCGACAGGACAGTGGACACATACTGCAACAGACCACACCGAGCGGGAGTAACGGAGACTCTCTATAGGTGATGACCATCCGTGCCGCATTGGCCCGGAGAAAGGGCAGTGGACACAAACTGCATCAGACCACACTAACGCTAAGCAACGGGAGTATCGGAGATTCTCTTCAGGTGATGACCATCAGTGCCGCAGGGGCCCGGAGAAAGGGCAGTGGACACATATTGCATTATACCGGGCGGGAGTAACGGAGACTCTCTATAGGTGATGACCATCCGTCCCGCGTTAGCCCAGCGACAGGACAGTGGGCACATACTGCATAAGACCACACCGCGGCTAAGCGGCCGGTATAACGGATATTCTCTATAGGTGATGACCATCCGTGCCGCAGTGGCCCGGAGAAAGGGCAGTGGACACATACTGCATTACACCAAATCGTGGCTAAGCGACGGGAGTAACGGAGACTCTCTATAGGTGATGACCATCCGTCCCGCGGTAGCCCAGCGACAGGACAGTGGACACATACTGCATTAGTCCATACCGCGGCTTAACGTCGGGAGTAACGGAGACTCTCTAGAGTTGATAACCATCTGCTCCGCAGTGGCCCGGCGAAAGGGCAATGTACATGTACTCCTTAAGACCAATCTGCGGATAGGCTGAGGGAGTAGCGGAGAATCGCTATAGCAGATGATGTGGCGCGGCGACAAGGCAGTGGGCACATACTACATTGGAACACGCTGCGTCCCGCGGTAGCCCGGCGACAAGAAAGTGTACACATACTGCATTACAACACACCGCGGCTAAGCGTAGGGTGAAATGGAGACTCTCTTTAGGCTTTGATCGTCCGTGCCGCAGTGGCCGGGAGAAAGGGCAGTGGACACATACTGCATTATTAGGAAGCCTCCGTGGTGTAGTGGTTACGCTACTCGCCTTGTAAACCAGGGATCGCAGGATCGATCCCGGGCTTCTCAAGACTTTCGGATGAGTCTTTAAACCGAGGTCCCGTCTCCGTATGACCTTAGCTGTTAGTGGGACGTAAAACTCAAACACACACTCACTCACTCATACTGCATTAGACCTCACCGCGGCTTAGTGACGGGAGTATTGGAGACTCTCTTCAGGTTATGACCCCCTCTCCCGCAGTGGCCCGGCGACAGCGCAATGGACATGTACTCCTTAAGACCAGACTGCGGATAGGCTGCGGGTGTAGCGGAGAACCGCTATATGTGATGCTGTGGCCCGGCGACAAGACAGTGGACACAAACTACAATAGACCACGATGCGGTTAAGCGGCGGGAGTAGCGGAGACTCTCTTAAGGTGATGATCATCCATGCCGCAGTGGCCCGGAGAAAAGGCAGTGGACACATACTGAATTAGACCACACCGCGGCTTAGTGGCGGGAGAACGGAGACTTTCTTTAAGTTATGATCATCCGTGCCGCAGTGGCCCGGAGAAAGGGCAGTGGACACATACTGCATTAGACCACACCGCGGCTAAGCGGCGGGAATAACGGAGATTCTTTTTAGGTGATGATCGAACGTTCCGCAGCTGCCCGGAGAAAGGGCAGTGGACACATCCTGCATAAGACCACACCGCGGCTTAGTGGCGAGAGTAACAGAGGCTCTCTTTAAGTGATCATTATCCGTGCCGCAGTGGCCCCGAGAAAGGGCAGTGGACACATACTGCATTAGGCCACACCGCGGCTTAGTGGCGGTAGTAACGAAGAGTCCCTATAGGTGATGACCATCCGTGCCGCAGTAGCCCGGCGACAGCGCAATGGACATGTACTCCTTTAGACCAAACTGCGGATAGGCTGCGGGAGTAGCGGAGAATCGCTATAGGTGATGACCGGAGAATCGCTAAAGGTCATGATCATCCGTCCCGCTGTGTCCCGGCGACAAGACAGTGGACACACACTGCAATATACCACACTGCGGCTAAGCGGCGTAAGTAGCGGAGACTCTCATAAGGTGATGATCATCCGTGCTGCAGTGACCCAGAGAAAGGACAGTGGACACATACTGCATTAGATAACACCGCGGCTAAGCCGCGGGAGTAACAGCGACTCTCTTCAGGTGATGACCCTCCGTCCCGCAGTGGCCCGGAGAGAGCGCAATTAACATGTACTCCTTTAGACCAAACTGTTGATAGGCTGCGGGAGTAGCGGAGAATCGCTATAGGTGATGACCATCCGTTCCGCCGTAGCCCGGCGACAGGAAAGTGTACACATACTGCATTACACCACACCGCGGTTAAACGGCGGGAGTAACTTAGTTGATGACCATCCGCCCCGCAGTAGCCCGGCAACAGGGCAATGGACATGTACTCTTTTAGACCAATCTGCGGATAGGCTGCGGGAGTAGCGGAGAATCGCTTTAGGTGATGATCACCCGTCCCGCTGTGGCCCGCGACAAAACAGTGGACACATACTACAATAGACCACGCTGCGGCTAAGCTCCGGGAGTAGCGGAGACTCGCTTAAGGTGATGATCATCTATGCCGCAGTGGCCCGGAGAAAGGGCAGTCGACACATACTGCATTAGAAGACACTGCGGCTAAGCGGCGGGAGTAACGGAGATTCTCTTAAGGTGATGATCGTCCGTGCCGCAGGGGCCCGGGCAAAGGGCAGTGGACACATCCTGCATTAGACCACACAGCGGCTTAGTGGCGGGAGTAACGGAGACTCTCTTTTAGTGATGATTATCCGTGCCGCAGTGGTCCGGAGAAAGGGCAGTGGACACATACTGCCTTAGACCTCACCGCGGCTTAGTGGCTGGAAAAACGGAGAGACCCTTTAGGTGATGACCATCCTTGCCGCAGTAGCCCAGAGAAAGGGCAGTGGACACCTATTGCATTACACCACATCGCGGCTAAGCGGCGTGAGTAACGGAGGCTCTCTACAGGTGATGATCATCCGTCCCGCGGTAGCCCGGCGACAGGACAGTGTACACATACTGCATTACACCACACCGCGGCTAAACGGCAGGAGTAACGGAGACTCTCTAGAGTTGATGACCATCCGTCCCGCAGTTGCCCGGCGACAGGGCAATGGACATGTACTCCTTTAGACCAAAATGCGGATAGAGAGCGGGGAAAGCGGAGAATCGCTATAGGTCATGATCATCCGTCCCGCTGTGTCCCGGCGACATGACAGTGGAAACATACTGCAATAGACCACACTGCGGCTAAGCGGCGGGAGAAGCGGAGACTGTCTTAAGGTGATGATCATCCGTGCCACAGTTGCCCGGAGAAAGGGCAGTGGACATATACTGCATTACACCACCTCGCGGCTAAACGGCAGGAGTAATGGAGACTCTCTTTAGGCGATGACCATCCGTCCCGCAGTGGCCCGGCGACAGGGCAATGGACATGTACTCCTTTAGACCAAACTGCGGATAGGCTGCGGGAGTAGCGGAGAATCGCTATAGGTGATGACCATCCGTCCGCCGTAGCCCGGCGACAGGAAAGTGTACACATACTGCATTACACCACACCGCGGCTAAACGGCGGGAGTAACTGAGACCTTCTTGAGTTGATGACCATCCGTCCCGCATTTGCACGGCGACAGGGCAATGGACATGTACTCCTTTAGACCAAAATGCGGATAGGGTGCGGGGGAAGCGGAGAATCGCTATAGGTCATGATCATCCGTCCCGCTGTGTCCCGGCGACAAGACAGTGGACACATACTGCAATAGACCACACTGCGGCTATGCGGCGGGAGTAGCGGAGACTGTCTTAATGATCAACTGATCAACTGACTGATGATCAACCGTGCCGCAGTGGCCCGGAGAAAGGGCAGTGGACACATACTGCATTACACCACACCGTGGCTAAACGGCGGGAGTAACGGAGACTCTCTTTAGGCGATGACCATCCGTCCCGTAGTGGCCCGGCGACAGGGCAATGGACATGTACTCCTTTACACATACTGCATTACACCACACCGCGGCTAAAAGGCGGGAGTAACTGAGACCCTCTATCCGCCCCGCAGTAGCCCGGCAAGAGGGCAATGGACATGTACTCCTTTAGACCAATCTGCGGATAGGCTTCGGGAGTAGCGGAGAATCGCTTGAGGTGATGATCATCGATCCCGCTGTGGCCCGGCGACCAAACAGTAGACACAAACTACAATGGACCACGTTGCGGCTATGCTCCGGGAGTAGCGGAGACTCTCTTAAGGTCAACTGCAGCCGTTTGAATAGCTGCTTTTGCCTTTTTATATGTTTTGAGCAAATCGGAAAACCGGGAACTAGTTGCCGGTTCTCGGACCCCGGTTCCCGATTTGATTTGACTATGTAAAGAGTTGCCTGCGTTAGAAAGAACTGTTTTATTCCCTTATCTCTTAATAAGGAATGCCATCCTTACTCACACTTCACCCCGCCGCAAATCTTTTTAAACCTGCGCAGCCCCGCATGGAGCGGAAGTGATCAAACAACTAGACCGCAAGTTTACGAGGGTTAAAAAAATGATTTAAATATGTAAAGCTTTGTCTGATTTACTTTTTAATATTTGAAAGTCTTAGCAGTTAATAAATAATGGTATCTTATCTGATTTAATAAGGAACCGCTAGTTCCCGGTTCCCGATTTGATTGACTATGTAAAGAGTTGCCTGCGTTATATAGAACTGTTTTATTCAGTTATCAGTTGATAAGGAATGTCAGCCTTACTCACAGTTCACCCCGCCACAAATCTTTTAAAATCCGCGCAGCCCCGCATTGAGCGGGCGGACCAAAGCAACTAGACCGCAAGATTGCGCGGTTAAAAAAATGATTTAAATATGTAAAGCTTTGTCTGTTTTTCTTGGAAATATTTAAAAGAGTTTAGCAGTTAATAAATAATGGTTTCCTATAGTCATTGCAGCCATTCGAATCGCATTTATAAGAACATCGTAAGGAACCGGGAACTGGTTCCTGGTTCCCGATTTGATTTAAAGGTATAAAGATTTGACCGCTGTGCATAGATATTTTACAAAGGCATATCAGTTGATAAATAGGGCTATCCTTAGTTAACTGCAGCCGTTTGAATAGCTGCTATTGTCTTTTTATATGTTTTGTGCAAATCGGGAACCGGGAACTAGGACGGCGGGCTGCATAGTTGGCACTTTACGTCCGTCTCCTTCACTCCTGTCGCGTAACCCCGGTATGGTTTGATGCAGTATACACCTGTGCTCTCGGTCTTGAAATGTTCGCATCTTGCTCCCGGTTTGATTTGCTCGAAGTCGCCGGAGCTGACGGACTGCATAGTTGGCACCTCTCGTCCGTCTCCTTCACTTCCAAACGTAAATCGATCTAAGAACCCCCCAACCCCACCAACACGCACACACGCAGTGTAATTCGTTTCACTGTCCGTTCCAAGGCGGTTCTTACGTCGCGGTTTATTTTTGTTATGGTTGGTCTTTTTGAGTTTTTGTCTCAAATATTATTTTGCTTTGGGTAGCCGGTTAGACATTTTGTGGGAATGTGACTGTCCTTTTGGTTTTCCGCTGTTGGCGCTTCCATTGGGATCTGTTGTTTCATTTTTGTGTTTCTTCCCCTTTGTTGTCTCTGTTGGGAGCTTTTGGTTAATTGTATCGATTACTGATCATTGCCTTCACTTCTATTTTACACCGGTCTGGGTTGATACAGTATACGACTGTGCTCTCGGGCTAATTGAAACGTGCGCATCTTGGTACAGGAGTGAAGTGATATGCTCGAAGTCGCCGGAAACTGATGGGCTGCATAGATGACAACTTACGTCCGTCTCCTTCACTCCAGCCGCGTTACACCGGCCTTGGTTGATGAAGTATACAAATGTGCTCTCGGGCTAATTGAAATGTGCGCAACTTGGTCCCAGAGTGAATTGATATGCCCGAAGTCGCCGAGGCTGTCGGGCTGCATAGTTGGCAACTTACATCCGTCTCCTTCACTCCTGCCGCGTTACACTGGTCTGGGTTGATACAGTATACACCTGTGCTCTCGGGCTAATTAAAATGTGCGCATCGTGGTCCCGGAGTGAGATGCGGACTGCATAATTGACACTGAATGTGCGTCTCTTTCACTCCCGTCGCGTTACACCGGTATGGATTGATGCAGTACATCCATGCTCTCGGACTCTCTTAAAGTGCGCAGCGTGTCCCAGGAGTGATTTGTGGGCGTACAAAAATTTATGCATTATTTTTACCAAATTTGACTACTACTCCGTGACCGTTAAAATACCGCAGTGCTGCTACTTCTGTTGCTGTATTGTAGTATATGCCTCGACGTCCTCACGGTATGGGTCCGCAACATGGTTGGTCTCCAGCTTTAGCGAGGCTTCGTCGTCGGTTGCCGGAGACGGGACGAACGATCGCCCGGCGGCTACTGCGCTATTACATTCTTTCGTTAGCATACTTTGTCTGACCCTCACGCCTGTTGGACTGTGACGGGCGCTGGGGCGTCTATATCTCAGTGTTGGCCGAACGTTTCTAAACCGTTTCCAATAATCGGTTTAACTTTTTACGGAGTGCGACGAGCTGTGCTTGTAAAAATGTACTCCTGAGGTGTTTTGCCTCTAGCGGTCCCGCTTGAAGAGGTACAGCGCTGATTTTATGCTCGCTAGTAAACGAATTTTGACAAAGAAACTGAATACCAAACCGACATCTCGCCTCGGGGCCAGCCCTTACGGTCCAGTGCGGCTTGATGCAGTACAGGTGGGTCGTCATTTCCCCGTGTAATCCCCGAATGAGTGGGTTAGCCAGTCACTCCAACGTTGTGGGATCATGCAGGGTATGCCCTTCGTCCTTTCACTGAGGTCACACTGCATCGATTCTTATAGATTTGTTTCCGGAGACTGACGGGCTGTATAGTAGCCACTTAATGTCCGTCTCCTTCACACTCGCCGCGTTTCCCCGGTATGGTTTGATGCAGTACACCTGTTCACTCGGGCTCAGAAAAAGCGTCCAGCGTGGTCCCGGATTGGTATGATCGAAGAAAAACTGGAGTTTATTTGGGGGGGGGGGGGACTGTAAAAAGGGGGGGGGGGGTAATTTTATTTTTCTTATTTCTGCTCCAATACAGAGTTATTGGGTACGCGTTAGAACATAGAATCACCTCAATGAGACGGTTCTAACGAGCACCCACAAACTATGTTTAAAGTACGATTATATTATATTATTTTTCTTATTTCTGCTCATGGAGACGATTCTATGTTCTAACTCGAACACATAACCTCTGTATTGGTGTGGGTTGATTCAGGTATGAGTTCACAGCGCAGGCTCATGTAGGTTTTCTCCGGGGACTGATGCACTGTATAGTTGGCACCTAACGTCCGTGTCCTTCACTACTCCGCGTTACCCGGGTGTGGCTTGATTCAATACACCTGTGCTGTCTTGCTATGTAAAAGTAAAAGCGCGCAGCGTGTTCCCGGAGTAGTAAGCTCGAATTCGCCAGTGACTGTAGGACTACATAGTTGGCCTTCAACCCCACCGCATTACTCCGTTATGGTTTGTTGCAGTACACCTCTGCTCTCTGAAAAGTGCGCAATGTGGTCCCGGAGGAATATGCTCGAAGTCGACGGGGACTGACGGACTTCATAGTTACCACCTTATGTCCGCCGCATTACCCCGGTATGGGTTGTTGCAGTACACCTGTTCTCTCTGGCTCATTGAAAAGTACGCAACCTGGTCCCGGGGACTGACAGGCTTCTTAGTTGGCACGTTCCGTCCGTCTCTTTCTACTCCCGTCGCGTTTCCCCGACGGTATGGTTTGATGCAGTACACCTATGCTCTCGGACTCATTAAAAGTGCGTAGCCGGAGAAGTCTCTCCGGGCCAAACTAGAACTTATGCATTGTTTTTATGAAATTTTTATTTTACACTTTGACTGATATTCACCGTGGGCACGCCACAAGCTTAGTCACCAGCTTTAGCGAGGCTCCGTTGTGGGTTATGCAGCCTCAGTTAACGCTCGTAAGCGAGCCACCGCTCTATTACACTCTTTCGTCTGCAGTTGCTATGGTAGCATAGTTTGGGCTACCCTCACGCCCGCCGGACTGTGCAGAGCGCTCGGTTGCCCATGGATCAGTGTTGGCCATACGTCCCTTAACCAGTTCAAAAAATCGGTTTCAATTTTCACAGTGGCACTTGCTATGCTTGTGAAAATGTACACCGGAGGTTTTTCGCCTCCAGTTGTCCCGCTTGAAGAGATACAGAGCTGATTTTTAGCCCGCTACTCAATTAATTTTGGCAAAGACTCGCTTTATCAAACGGACATCTTGCTACGGGGCCAGAAAATTTTGACCTAACCCTTACGGCCAAGTGCGGTTTGAGGCAGTACATGCCGCTCGTTCTTTCCACCTGGAACCCCGGAAATGGCAGGAAATCCAGTAACTGTCACTCGCGCGGCGTTGGTTAATGCAGGACATGTCCCTAGTCCTTCCACTGAGGTGACATCGCATCTTCCATACTGCTGACTCATGTAGGTTTTCGCCAGAGACTGACGGACTGTACAGTTTGGGTGTTTCATTTTTGTGTTCTCCTAGAAGTTGCACTAATGAGTTAGGAAGCCTTCATGCGAACTGAACAAATTATTTGTCTAAATCGCGACGAAAGTAAGGTCGAGGAATGCGGCCGCATAAAATCAATTTAAGCTCCATAGTGAAATACGTTTAACTAGACCTTCCATGGTGGTTTTTCTGTCGTGGTTAATTTTGGTTATGGTTTATCATTGAGTGTATTTATAGCGTATATTTATTTTGTTTGTTTTGGATTGCCAATTGGCCATTTTGTGTGAAAGTAATTGTTCTTTTGGCTTTCGCTACTGATGTTTCCATTAGTGTCCAAGTATTCCATGTTTGTATTTCTTTCCCTTTGGTGTCTCTGATGGGAGTTGTTGGTGATTGTATCGATTCCGGATCATTGCACTCATTTCTATTTCTCATTTGATTTTGATTAAACTTTCCAGTTATTGCTCCCATGGCCTGAAGATGATGAGGCAGTTCGATCACGAACCGTGATTAACCTTGGTTAACAAATGGTTAACCAAAGTGTGATCGAACTCAGTCTGGCAAGTCATGACGTTACTCTGGTCAAACCAGACTAAAGCGTAGCAGTTGCATCAAGTTTACTTGTATGTCCATCTGTCCGGATAACAGAAGTTATCCCGAGATATCCAACAGCAGGGTCCGGTATCTAAAGAACTTCTCCATCACACAGACCGGGTCACACCTTATTTGACGATTATGGCCCACAGAGAGGGTTGACGCGTCGTTTAACACGATATCTTCATCATCCTCATACTTCAGGGCTAGGCCATGGTCTATCCCCAGGTTCCTCTGCTCGAACTCTCATTCCACTGCCTTATGGAAAAGTTATCTCCGTCTGGCCGCATAACGTAGTTTTTTCCCAGGGTGCTCAATCCGCTAAAAATAAAGGATTATAGATACTCTAAACTCACACTTGGTCATATCTTAGGCTAGGATTCGGACTTTACTTTTCACACAGTTTAACCTCATGGTCTTGTATCCACATCTGGCCGGATGCTAACAAGCAGTGTCCGGTACCCAATGGAACCCTCTACCGCAAAGACCCGGTCATATCCAAGAGCTAGACCTTGCTCTACCTCCAGGTTCCGCTCCTCGAACAAACATATCACTGCCTAACGGAAATATCCCCGTCTAGCCGCATACTGTAGGTTACCCCGGGATGCTCAGCCCGCGGAGGATAAAGGGATTAATTGTACTCACAACTGACAATGGGTTACATATCAAAGCTAGACTTCTGGGCTCGGTCACAGCGTGTCCGTACTTTAATTTTCGCATTGCTTTACCCCATGGGCTTGTAAAACGCGGTTAATTTTTGCTATGGTTTGTCTTTGGGTGTTTGTGTCGCTTATATTATTTTATTTTGGATAGTCTTTTGGCATTTTTTTGAAAGTAACTGTCCTTTTGGCTTTCCGCTGTTGATGTTTCCGTTGGGGTCTGTTGCTTCATGTTTGTGTTTCGTTCCCTTTTGTATCTCTAATGGGAGCTGTGGGTTAATTGTATCGATTCCTGATCATTGCCTCTACTTCTGTTCTACAAACCGGTTCTCAAGTCTGGACAAGGCCTGGCTCTACATACAGTTTCGTTTCTCGAACTCCCATACCACTGCCGTTTTGGAAAAAAATTATACCGCGCTCAGCCCGCTGAAGATACAGGGACCAAAAGTAATCAAAATTCACACTTCGTCAGACCCCAGGGCTACGCTACTGGGCTTAGCCAAAGTGGGTAGTGGGGTTCGGTGTTTGCTTTTCACATAGTTTCAATCAATGGTTTTCTGTCCACATCTGGCTGGATCCCGCGATAAACACTAGCTGAGCCCGGTACCCAAAGGACCGCCCGAAGACACAGATCGAGTGATTCCGCAGGGCCAGGCCTGGCTGTTCCTCCAAGTTTCGCTGTTCTTACACCTATATCACTAACTTATTTTTAAGTTATTCCCGTCTGGTCGCATATCGGAGGTTATCCCGGGATACTCGCGCCGCCGAGTTTGAAAGAATCAAAGGTACTCAGAGGTCACACTGTGTCACATCTCAGGGCTATACCTCTTGGCTTGGCCATAGGGGTCGTCGAGCCTATTTTAACATAGTTTCACTCTTGGTTTCGTATATCCATCTTACCGGATCAGACAGGTACCACTGCGATACCAAGTAGCAGGGTTCGGTACCCAAAGAACACCTCTACTACACAAGCAGGGCCATACCATTGAGCCAGGCATGGATATACTCATACCACTGCTTTATGGAAAAGCCCCTCTAGCCGCATAACGAAGGTTGTCCCCTGACACTACCCCACGCAGGATAAAGCAATCAAAGGTACTCGCAAGCTACACCGGGTCAAATCCAGGGCTAGGCTGCTTGCCATGCCCACATGGGATAGGGTGTCGGACTTCACTTTTCGCATAATTTCATCATATGGTTTTTTATCTGGCCGGATAACGAAGGTTATCCCGCGATACCCTCTAGCAGGGACCGGTACCAAAGGACCACTCTACCTCACAGAATGGGTCACACTCCTTATATGTGATATAAATTTTGGTGTCACCTTCCTACCTTCCGAAAACAAGATGCCTCTTATCTTGCTCACCTGTTAGAGTAAAGTGTGCATCTGTGCGGTCTTTGCTGGAATATTGAACATTACGGGAACTTCCCCGTGTAAAACGTAACCCTCATTTCCTATACTTCATAAAGTAAAACCGAGAAAACATCTGGTACCTCCTACATTTATGTTTGATCACCCTAGTGAGCTTTATATATGTGGAAAATGTATTTCATAGTTAAGATCGCCTGGTTCATGTACTGAAAACAAGTATTGAGCTATTGGACACTTATTAAACCTTTCAAGCGCCAAACACTGTTCAGCAGATGACATTTTTTTCTTAATATTTTTCCGAAAAATCAGGTTTGACATTTAATGTGACTGATTTGCCCAAAAGACCATTCACATGAAATGTCAAAATAGAAATGAAGACAATGATCAGGAATCGATACAATCAACCCACAGCTCCCATCTAAAAAATGGCTACTTTTCTGATGAAATTAGAAAAATATTGTAAATCCCGTAAACCCCAGTTTTCCCTCTGCCAAGTGTGATTCAGGGGGGTGTTCGTTTTTGGAAATTGTTTACGTGGTGATATATAAACGTCCCATATTATACGCATATATCATAATAATCTTAAAAAAAAGGAAGGAGCTACCCTGTAAACAAGCGTTTTTTTTGTTTTTTTTTTTTTTGTTTTTTTTTTTCATGCTAAGCCTGTGGAACCTATCAGTTTCCATAGCAGTTAAAGCTCTGAAGCAATTTGCGTGAAATGCATAAGACATCAATCCCCTGCACAAGGCAGGCTAATGATAAAATTTGGTTGAGATCTGCCAGCAGGTTAGAGACATATGAATGCATAAAGCGTCTGTGTTTGTTATATAACCATAAGCAGATGTTTACAACAAGAAAAGTGTCATATCGATCATATTTTTGGGGAACTGGTCTGTTTTCTTCCAACTTGTCTGAGATGCTGTGCCTTATCATCTCTAAGTTTCGAACCAACCAAAGGAAGCATAAAGGCGCTAGGCTGGTCAAATATGGCTTCTTTTGGCAATAAAATAGACATTACTCCGATGTAAATTGTCAGTTCTGGCCAAATTGCAATCTTGTTGAAAATCTTGTATCCTTTCTTTCTCTCTGAGAATTGTTAAACAAACCAGATCCAAATAAAGGAGCTAGTCAAAACTGGATCCCAATATGGCCGTTTTTGACAATCAATTGATGTAACGCTGTCACCATAAACCTGACCCGATCCAATTTCGAACTTGTCCTAGATTTAATGCATATAAAAATTATCTGCAAGTTTTATGGAGATTTAATAAAGACTGCAGGAGATACGGTGTTCACGAGTTTGAATAGGACTATATTTGACAATCAATGGGGCGTAACTCTGCCATCGTAAGTTCGATCTAATCCATTTTTATCCCCCGACCGAATAGGTTCGGGGGATATAGCGATCAGCCTGGCGTCCGTCCGTCTGTCCGTCCGTCCGTCCGTAGACGCAACCTTGTGCTGACCATAACTCCTATAGCATTTGCCATTCATTGATGGTTCTTGGCACAATTGTTCACAAGGCTGAGACGGCCTGTCATGCGCAAGAACCAGAAATCTGGATGTCATACTTTTTGAGTTATCTCCCCTTTTAATAAAATAGAATGACTACTTTGTGATGGCCATAACTCCAATACCCTTAGAGATATATTGATGGTACCTGGCACAGTTGTTCACAAGGCTGAGACGGCGTGTCATGCACAAGAACCACAACTCTGGTTGCCGTGGTTTTTTAGTTATCTCCTCTTCGAATAAAATAGAGTGACAGCCTTGTGATGGCCATAACTCCAATGCCCTTTAAGATATATTGATGATACCTGGCACAGTTGTTCACAAGACCAAGACGATGTGTCATGCACAAGAACCACAACTCTAGGTGCCATGGTTTTTGAGTTATCTCCCCTTCCCATAAAATAGAATCACTACCTTGTGATGGCCACATCTCCAATACTCTTTGAGATATATTGATGGTACTTCGTACAGTTGTACATGAAGTTGTCACGTGCAAGACCACTACTCTGGGTGCCCTGGTTGTTGAATTATCTCCCCTGACAATATAACCTTGTGATGGCCATAACTCCAATACCCTTTGAGATATATTGAGGGTACTTGGCACAATTGTATACAAGGTTGAAACGGCACTTCATGCCTAAGAACCACAACTATGGGTGTTATGGTATTTGAGTTATCTCCCCTTCTAATATAACAGTATGACCACCTTGCGATCACCATACCTCATATACCCTTTGAGACATATTGATGGTACATGATGTAGATGTACATAAGGTTAAGCAGGTGTGTCATGCTCAAGAATTACATCTCTGGGTGCACTGGTTCTTAGTTATCTCCCCTGACAATATAACATTGTGATGGCCATAACTCCAACACCCTTTGATATATATTGAAGGAACTTGGCGCAATAGTATAAAGGTACAGAAGGGGTGTCATGTGCAAGAATCACAACTGTTGGTGTTGTGGTATTTGAGTTATCTTCCCTTCCAAAATAACAGTATGACCAGCTTGTGATCACCATGTCTCCAATACCCTTTCAGACATATTGATGGTACTTCATACAGAAATACATGAGCTTAAGCAGGCATGTCATGCGCAAGAACCACAATTCTGAGTGCCCTGGTTTTTTAGTTTTCTCCACTGACAGTATAATCTTGTGATGGCCATAATTGCAATACTTTTGTGATATATTGCTGGTTTAATTCTGGTGCACTATCTATTGGTGAACAATCTTCTGAAGGCCAAATTGGCTTTTGGTCGGGTGATTTGCCATCTCTTCCGATGGCTATTTTTTAACTTAATATCCGAGAAGTTTGCATGTCCAAGTTATCTACAGGTTTGATGAAGGTCAATTAAAAATGTTTGTATATACACTGTTCACAAGATCAAATATGGCTTTTTGTGACAATCAAGGGATGGGACGTAACTCTTCCACCGTAAGTTCGATCTGATCAATTTTCAAATGTCTCCGATTTTATATTGCATTTCTAACTTATCTGCAAGATTCAGGAAGATCGAATAAAAAATTTAATAAAGCATATGCTTTTCACAAGAAACATTTTTGACAATCAAAGAAAACATAACCCTGACATAGTTGGACCCATCCGACCCATTTTTAAACTCGTCAACGATTTAGCACAATTCTTAGTTATTCTCAAGTTTCATGAAGATCAAAGACAGATTAAAGGAGCTACGCTGTTTACCAGGTCGATGTAGGCCTTTTTGGACAATCAAGGGGACGTTGTTTGGTTTTGGTTTTGCGGCCCTTTCAAGATTATTTCACTCATATCGAGTCGATCTATAATCAGAGGTGGGCGAAAACCGGATAACCCGGAGAAAACCTTCTGACCTTCCGCTGCAGAACTTGGCGTCTCACATGTGACCCAAGCGAGGCTCCAACCACAGCGGTGAGAGACCTAATGATCAAAAGATCAAGAGAACGTTACTATGCCAGTGCAAGAGCAATCTGATCCATTTTCAAACGTGCATGTCTATTTCATCCATTACCGGCCCCGATAGCTCAGTTGGTAGAGTGTCCGCTCCGGGGAACGGGAGGTCTGGGGTTCGATCCCGGGCCGCGACATACCAAAGTCGTTAAAAATGGTACTAGCTGCTCCTCGCTTGGCACTCAGGTTTACGGGGAAGAGCTAGGACTGGTCGATCCAGTGTCAGGATAATGTGACTGGGTGTGGTATCATGTAATGTGTCTGGGACGTGATACTTCAGTGAGGCAGCACTATAAACGTGAGCATTGAGCTCCCTGTCGCAACCAGACACCGTCGTGATATGACTGAAAAATTGTTGAAAGCGACGTTAAACCCGAAGTCACACACACACACACTATTTCATCTGCATTTTTCATGAAGCTCCAAAAATTTGTAAAGAATCTAGGCTGTTCAAAAGGTCGATAATGGGCATTTTTGACATTCAGGTGAACATTACTCTGCAATTCATGGCCCGACCGGACACATTTTCGAATTAATCAAAGATTTTAGGCACGTCTTAGTTATATGCAATCTTCATGAAGATCAATAAAATCATAACAAAGGAGCTACGCTGTTCACAAACATTTTCCATTTGCAATTATCGAAAAATGCATATGCAAGCAATCCTCAACCAAACCCTTAAGGTAAAATTGGGTTGAGATCTGCCAGCAGGCTACAGAGATATTGTAGTTTAAAAATGGGGACGACGGATGACGACGGCGGACGATGACGACGGAGACTCAAATCTGGAGCCTTCGACTCATACGAGCTTAAACAATGTTTACTTATTATTTCTATGCTTAATTCTGCAGCAAGTACCGAACAGCTACCGGTAAAAACCCATAATTTATTTTTCTCCGCGGTAATAGGAGTTTTTTTCGCGGAAAACAAGCGAGAAATTTCTCCGAGAAGAAAGAAATTTCGCGTTTCAAAGCGGTTAATTTTACTGCGAAACGCCGCTAAATTTCTCCGCGAAAATTGCTTTTTTCGGAAAAAGATAATTAGTACAGGTGAAGACGTTACGGTGTTTCTCCGCGAAATTTGCCTATATCTACATGTTCATTTGCTTGTATTTTTTATCCATTGAAATTCCGTACACAAAGTTTGAAGCATATGACGAAATGCATGTTCTTTGTTCAACCCTGTAGACCGGATAAATGTTTTTTGCACACTAACTTTAGACGAGACGGTTCATAATGTGTTGTCTCCTCACACTCTACACTGTTTGCCGTTCTTCGTGGGTATACACCTAAAGCCCCTTTTTTGCAAGGTTAGACACTCCAAGCTTGATGCTGGAACAGTCCATTGTGAACTGAACTCTCGTGTATTATACGGGAAGGCTTGATGAGGCCTAATTGGCCGAAAGTAGATAATCTGGCCCAGAAAACATGTACGCTTCATATTTTCCAGTTCTGTGGTGTATTCCTTGCTTCCAAAGGATAACCCTTTAATATAACATATTTAACGTCACTACAGCATCACTACAGCTGGTGTCTGGGAATGTGTGGCGGCCGTAAAAAGTCTCCCTGTCCTACATCATAGTCTAGTTTATATTTACTCTTGTCCTTTTGGATCATTGATTCCATTGTAGAATTTTGAAAATAATTGAGGGTCACTGATGAGGCCTAATTGACCGAAACTAGCTAGTCTTGCCCTGAAAACCTGTACACTTCATATGTTCTGGTTATGTTGTGTATTCCTTGCTTCCAAAGGATAACCCTTTTATAGAACATATTGATCCACGGACACAGTGGCGGAGTCCTGCCTCCGTTCTAAGCATAGCCCGGAGACCGTGCTCCGCTACGGGTATAGCTTTGAATACGGGCACAGTTACCTTGCTTTGCTTCCCGTCCGCATCTGGCTGGCCGCAGGGCAAAAATGAGCTCCAGAAAGCTTCTCTGTACGTTCTCAGGGACCGCGCTCGGCTTTCTCTTCGTCTCTGGTCTCAGGATCAGAGAGACAAGATGATAGAAGAATTTGTCTACCGTGTCCGGGTCCACACTTGTCTTTGGTTTTGCTAAGTGAAGGCTTGGGACACGGGCACAGCGGCGGCGCTCAGCCTCCGTTTAATGCATAGCTTCGAGACCGTGCTCCGCTGCCGAAAGGCTTCGGGCATGGGCACAATAGCGACGCTGAGCCTCTGTTTTATGCCTAGCCCGGAGACCGTGCTGAACTCAAGCAAGCGTCTGTGTACGTTTTCAGGGACCGCGCTCAGCTTTCTCGTCGTGTCTAGTCTCCCTGGCGGAGAGACAAGATGATAGAAGACTATGTCTATCGGATTCGGGTCTGTGCTTTGCATTTGTTTTACTAATTGAAGGCTTTTAGACACGGCCACAGCTTTTAGACACGGCCACAAAGTTTAGCTCGGAGACCGTGCTCCGCTACTAGACGGCTTGGGAAACGGGCACAGTGACGGCGTTCTGCCTCCGTTCGATGTATAGCCCGGAGACCGTTCTCCGCTACGGGAATAGCTTTGGATACGGGCACAGCTACGCGCTCTGATTTTCGTCCGTATCTGGCTGGCCACAGAGTAGGAATGAGCAGCAGGAAGCGTCTGTGTACGTTTTCAGGGACCGCGTTTGGCTTTCTCTTCGTCTCTTGTCCCCGGGTCAGAGAGAACAAGATGACAGAAGACTTTGTCTACCGTGTCCGGGTCCACACTTGTCTTTGGTTTTGCTAAATGCAGGCTTGGAACACGGGCACAACGGCGCGCTCAACATCCGTTCTATGCATAGATCGCAAACGGTGCTCCGCTGCGGAAAGGCTTGAGACACGGGCGGCGTTTCTGTCTCCGTTCTATACCAAGCCCAGAGACCGATCTCCGCTACGGGAATAGCTTTGTATACGGGCACAGCCGTCGCGCTCTGCTTTCCGTCCGTATCTTGCTGGCTGCATGTCAGGATCGAGCTCCAGGAAGCGTCTGTGTACGTTTCCAGAGATCGAACTCGACTTTCTCTTCGTCTCTGGTCTCCGGGGCATAGAGCCAAGATGACAAGAGATAGTGTACCGGATCCAAATCCGCGCTTGTCTTTGGTTTTGCTTAGTGAAGGGGTGTGACACGGGCACAGTTGTGGCTCTCAGCCTCCATTCTATGCCTTCTCCGGAGACCGTGTCCCGCTATGTGAATAGCCTGGGATACACCGCCTGGGCACAGCTGCCGCGCTCTGCTTCCCGTCCGAATCTGGCTGACCGCGGGGCAGGGCTGAGCTCCAGGAAGCGTTTGTGTACGTTTTCAGGGACCGCGCTCGTCCTTATCTTCGTCTCTGGTCACCGGGGCGGAGAGACAAGATGGGGGAAGACTTTGGATACCGGATCCGAGTCCCCGCTTGGATTTGGTTTTGCTAACTGAAGGTTTGGGACTCGGACGCAGTGGCAGGTCTTAGCCTCGGTTCTATGCCTTGCCCGGACAAAGCTTTATTTATTTAAATCAATTTTTAAACAAGCGCAAACTTCCGGTCTAGTTGCTTTGGTCCGCCCGCTCAATGCGGCGCTGCGCGGGTTTTAAAAGATTTGCGGCGAGACAAGACTATTAGTAAAGATGGCATTCCTCATCAACTGATAACTGAATAAAACATTTCTACCGAAGGAATGCCATCCTTACTCACAGTTCACCCGCGCCTGTGTGGTCTATTGCAGTATGTGTCCACTATCTTGTCGCAGGGCTACAGCGGGACGGATGATCATCACCTATAGCGATTCTCCGCTACTCCCGCAGCCTATCCGCAGTTTGGTCTAAAGGAGACCATGTACATTGCCCTGTGGCCGGGCCACTACGCGACGGATGGTTTTCACCTACAGAGAGTCTCCCTTACTCCCGCCGCTTAGCCGTGGTGTGGTCTAATGCAGTATGTGTCCACTACCCTTTCTCCGGGCCACTGCGGCACGGGTGATCATCGCCTTAAGAGAGTCTCCGCTACTCTCGCCGATTAGCCGCAGTGTGGTCTATTGCAGTATGTGACCACTGTCTTGTCGCCGGGCTACAGCGTGACGGATGATCATCACCTATAGCGATTCTCCGCTACTCCCGCAGCCTATCCGCGGTTTGGTCTAATGAAGTATATGTCCACTGCCTTTCTCCGGGCCACTGCGGCACGGATGATCATCAGTTTAAGAGAGTCTCCGCTACTCCAACCGCTTAGCCGCAGTGTGGTCTATTGCAGTATATGTCTACTGTCTTGTCGCCGGACTACAGCGGGACGGACGATCATCACCTTTAGAGATTCTCCGCTACTCCCGCAGCCTATCCGCAGTGTGGTCTAAAGGAGTACATGTCCATTGCCCTGTCTGGGCAACTGCGACACGGATGGTCATCAACTACAGAGAGTCTCCGTTACTCCCGCCCTTTAGCCGCGGTGTGGTCTAATGCAGCAAGTGTCCACTGTCCTGTCGCCGGGCTTCTGCGGGACGGATGGTCATACCTATAGATAGTCTCCGTTACTCTCGCCGCTTAGCCGCGATACGGTGTAATGCAGTATGTGTCCACTGCCCTTTGTCCGGGCTACCGCGGGACGGATGGTCATCATCTTAAGAGAGTCACCGCTACACCCGCCACTTAGCCGCAGCGTGGTCTAATGCAGTATGTGTCCACTGTCTTGTCGCAGGGCCACAGCGGGACGGATGATCATCACCTATAGCGAATCTCCGCTACTCCCGCAGCCTATCCACAGTTTGGTCTAAAGGAGTACATGTCCATTGCCCTGTCGCCGGGCCACTGCGGGACGGATGGTCATCACCTAAAGGGAATCTCCGTAACTCCCGCCGCTTAGCCGCGGTGTGGTCTAATGCAGTATGAGTCCATTGCCCTTTCTCAAGGCCACTGCGGCACGGATGATCATCACCTTAAGAGACTCTCCACTACTCCGCCGGTTACCCGCTGTGTGGTCTATTGCAGTATGTGTCCTCTGTCTTGTCGCCGGGTCACAGGGGGACGAATGATCATCACCTTTAGCAATTCTCCGCTACCCCCGCAGCCTATCCGCAGTTTGGTCTAAAGGAGTACATAGCCATTGCCCTGTCTGGGCAACTGCGGGACAGATGGTCATCAACTCTAGAGAGTCTACGTTACTCCCGCCGTTAAGCCGCGGTGTGGTCTAATGCAGCAAGTCTCCACCGTCCTGTCGCCGGGCTACCGCGGGACGGATGATTATCCCTATAGAGAGTCCTCGTTATCTCGCCGCTTAGCCGCGATGTGGTGTAATGCAGTATGTGTCCACGGCCCGTTCTCCGGGCGACCGCGGGACGGATTGTCATCATCTTAAGAGAGTCACCGCTACACCGCCACTTAGCCGCAGCGTGGTCTAATGCAGTATGTGTCCACTGTCTTGTCGTCGGGCCACAGCGTGACGGATGATCATCACCTGTAGCGATTCTCCGCTACTCCAGCAGTCTATCCACAGTTTGGTCTAAAGGAGTACATCTCCATTGCCCTGTCTGGGCAACTGCGGGACGGATGGTCATCAAACATAGAGAGTCTCCGTTACTATCGCCCTTTAGCCGCGGCGTGATCTAATGCAGTAAGTGCCCACTGTCCTGTAGCCGGGCTGCAGCGGGACGGATGATCATCCGAGAGTCTCCGTTACTCCCGCCGCTTAGCCGCGATGGTCTAATGTAGTAAGTACCCACTGTCCTGTCGCCAGGCTGCCGCGGGACGGATGATCATCCGAGAGTCTCCGTTACTCCCGCCGCTTAGTCGCGATGTGGTGTAATGCAGTATGTGTCCACTGCCCTTTCTCCGGGTTACCGGGGGACGAATGGTCATCACCTTAAGAGAGTCTCCGCTACTCCAGCCACTTAGCCGCAGCGTGGTATATTGCAGTATGTGTCAACTGTCTTGTCGCCGGGCTACAGCGGGACGGATGATCATTACCTATAGCGATTCTCGGCTACTCCCGCAGTCTATCCGCAGTTTGGTCTAAAGGAGTACATGTCCATTGCCCTGTCACCTGGGACGGATGGTCATCACCTAAAAAGAGTCTCCGATACTCCCGCCGGTTAGTCGCGGTGTTGTCTAATGCAGTATGTGTCCACTGCCCTTTCTCCGGGCCACTGCGAAACGGATGATCATCATCTTAAGAGGGTATCCGTTACTCACGCCGTTTAGCCGCGGTGTAGTATAATGCCGTATGTGTCCACTGTCCTGTCGCCGGGCAACCGCGGGACGGATGGTCATCACCTATTGAGAGTCTCCGTTACTCCCGCCGCTTAGCCGCGATGTGGTGTAATGCAGTATGTGTCCACTGCCCTTTCTCCGGGCCACTGGGGCATGGATGGTCATCACCTATAGAGAGTCTCCGTTAATCCCACTGCGGTGTGGTCTGTTGCAGCATATGTCCACTGCCCTGTCGCCGGCTCACTGTGGCACGGATGATCATGACCTATAACCCGCGCAAACTTGCGGCCTAGTTGCTTTGTTCCGCCCACTCAATGCGGGGCTGCGCGGGTTTCACAAGATTTGCGGCGCGGGTGAACTGTGAATAAGGATGTCAATCCTTATCAACTGATAACTGAATATAACATTTCTATCTAACGCAGGCAACTCTTTACATAGTCAAATCAAATCGGGAACCGGTGACTAGTTCCCGGTTCCTTTTTAAATCGGGAACCGGGAAACTAGTTCCCGGTTCCCGATTTGCACAAAACCTATTAAAAGGCAATTGCAGCTATTCAAAGGACTGCAACTAACTCAGAATAACCCTAGCCGTGGTGTGGTCTAATGCAGTATGTGCCCACTGCCCTTTCTCAGGGCCACTGCGGCACGGATGATCATCACATTAAGAGAGTCTCCGCTACTCCCGCCACTTAGCCAGAGCGTGGTCTATTGTAGTATGTGTCCATTGTCTTGTCGCCGGGCCACAGCGGGACGGATGAGCATCACCTATAGCGATTTTCCGCTACTCCCGCAGCCTATCCGCAGATTGGTCTAAAGCAGAACATGTCCAGTGCCCTGTCGCCGGGCCACAGCGGGACGGATGGTCATCAACGCAAGAGAGTCTCCGTTACTCCCGACGTTTAGCCGTGGTGTGGTCTAATGCAGTATGTGTCTACTGTCTTGTCGCCGGGCTACCGCGGGACGGATGGTCATCACCTATAGAGAGTCTGTGTAACTCCCGCCGCTTAGCCGCGATGTGGTGTAATGCAGTATGTGACCTCTGCCCTTTCTCCGGGCCACTGCGGCACGGATGTTCATCACTTTTAGAGAATCTCCGTTACTCCCGTCGCTTAGCCGCGGTGTCTTCTAATGCAGTTTGTGTCCACTGCCCTTTTTCCGGGCCACTCCGACACGGATGGTCATCATCTATAGAGAATCTCCGTTACTCCCGCCGCTTATCCGCGGTGTGGTCTAATGCAGTTTGTGTCCACTGCCCTTTCTCCGGGCCACTGCGGCACGGATGGTCACGGAGATAAAGAGTCTCCGCTACTCCCGCCGCTTAGCCGCGATGTGGTGTAATGGAGTATGTGTCGACTGCCCTTTCTCCGGGAACAGCGGCACGGATGGTCTTCACCTATAGAGAATCTCCGTTACTCCCGCCGCTTTGCCGCGATGTTGCATAACGCAGTTTGTGTCCACTGCCATGTCGCCGGCCAACTGCGGCACGGATGATCATGACCTATAACCCGTGCAAACTTCGGGTCTAGTTGCTTTGTTCCGCCCGATCAATGCGGGGCTGTGCGGGTTTTAAAGGTTTTGCGGCGCGGTTGAACTTTGAGTTAGGATGTAATTCCTTATCAACTGAAGACTGGATAAAACATTTCTATCTAACGCAGGCAACTCTTTATATAGTCAAAACAAATCGGGAACCGGGAACTAGTTCCCGGTTCCCGATTTGCACAAAACCTATAAAAAGACAATAGCAGCTATTCAAAGGGCTGCAGCTAACTCAGTATAACCCTTAGCCGCGGTGTGGTCTAATGCAGTATGTGTCCACTGCCCATTCTCCGGGCCACTGCGGCACGGATGATTATCACCACAAGTGAGTCTCCGCTACTCCCGCCGCTTAGCCGTAGCGTGGTCTATTGAAGTATGCGTCCACTGACTTGTCGCAGGGCCACAGCGGGACGGATGATCATCACCGATAGCGATTCTCCGCTACTCTCGCAGTCTATCCGCAGATTGGTCTAAAGGAGTACATGTCCATTGTCCTGTCGCCGGGCCACTGCGGGGCGGATGATCATCCACTCTAGACAGTCTCCGTTATTCCCGCCGTTTACCCGCGGTGTGGTCTAATGCAGTGTGTGTCCATTATCTTGTCGTCGAGCTACCGCAGGACGGATGGTCATCGTTACTCTCCGTTACTCCCGCCGCTTAGCCGCGGTGTGGTGTAAAGCAGAATGGGTCCATTGCCTTTTCTCCGGGCTACTGCAGCGGATGGCTATCACATATAGAGAATCTCCGTTACTCCCGCCGCTTAGCCGCGGGGTGGTCTAATGCAGTTTGTGTCCTTGGTCCTTTCGCCGGGCTACCGCCGGACGGATGGTCATCATCTATAGAGTCTCCGTTACTCCCGCCGCTTAGCCGCGATGTGGTGTAATTCAGTATGTGTCCACTGCCCTTTATCCGGGCCACAGCGGCACGGATGCTCATCACTTATAGAGAATCTCCGTTACTCTCGCCGCTTAGCCGCGGCGTGATCTAATGCAGTTTGTGTTCAATGCCCTTTCTCCTGGCCACTGCGGCACGGATGTTAATCACCTATAGAGAGTCTCCGTTTACTCCCGTTGCGGTGTGGTCTGTTGCTGTACGTGTCCGCTGCCCTTTCTCCGGGCCACTGCGGCACGGACGTGCATCACCTCAAGACCGTCTCCGTTACTCCCGCCGCTCAGCCGCGTAGTAGTCTTATGCAGTGTGTGTCCACTGCCTTTTCTCCGGGCCACTGCGGCACGGATGCTCCTCACTTATAGACAGTCTCCGTTAATCTCGCCGCTTAGCCGCGGTGTGGTCTATTGCAGTTTGTGTCCACTTGTCTTTCTCCGGGCCACTGCAGCACGGATGGTCATCACCTATAGAGAGTCTCCGTTACTCACGCTTCGGTGTCGTCTGTTGCAGTATGTGCCCACTGCCCTGTCGCCGTCCCACTGCGGCACGGATGATCATGACCGAAAACCCGCGCAAACTTGCGGTCTAGTTGCTTTGTTCCGCCCGCTCAATGCGGGGCTGCGCGGGTTTTAAAAGATTTGCGGCGCGGGTGACCTGTGAGTAAGGATGTCATTCATTTTCAACAGATAATTGAATAAAACATTTTTATCTTACGCAGGCAGCTCTTTACATAGTCAAATCAAATCGGGAACCGGGAACTAGTTCCCGGTTCCCGATTTGCACAAAACGTTTAAAAGACAATAGCAGCTATTCAAAGGGCTGCAATTAGCTAAGGATAACCCTTAGACGCGATGTGGTCTAATGCAGTATGTATCCACTGCCCATTCTCCGGGCCACTGCGGCACGGATGATCATCACCTTAAGGGAGTCTTCGCTACTCCCGCCGCTTAGACGCAGCGTGGTCTATTGCAGTATATATCCACTGTCTTGTCGCCGGGCCACAGCGGGACGGATGATCATCACCTATAGCGATTCTCAGCTACTCCCGCAGCCTATCCGCAGTTTGTTCTAAAGGAGTATATATCCATTGCCCTGTCGCCGGGCCACTGTGGGACGGATGGCCATCAACCCAACCGCCGTTTAGCCGCGGTGTGGGTTAATGCAGTATGTGTCCACTGTCCTGTCGCCGCGCTACCGCGGGACGGATGGTCACCACCTAAAGAGAACCTTAGATACTCCCGCCGCTCAGCCGCGCTTGTAGTCTAATGCAGCATGTGTCCAATGCCTTTTCTCCAGGCCACTGCGGCACGGATGGTTCTCACTTGTAGAGAGTCTCCGTTTCTCCCGCAGTTTTGCCGCGGTGTGGTCTAATGCACTGTGTGTCCACTGTCCTGTCGCCGTTACTCCCGCTGCGGTGTGGTCTGTTGCAGTATGCGTCCACTGCCCCGTCGCCGGCCCACTGCTACCACTGTCGCCGGCTCCCGCGGGACGGATGGTCATCTCCTATAGAGAGTGTCCGTTACTCCCGCCGCTCAGCCGCAATGTGGTGTAATGCAGTATTTGTCCACTGCCCTTTCTCCGGGCCACTGCGACACGGATGGTCATTGCCTATAGTGAGACAATGGTAGCTATTCAAAGGTCTGCAGCTAACTCAGTATAACCCTTAGGCGCGGTGTGGTCTAATGCAGTATGTGTCTACTGCCCTTTCTCCGGGCGACTGCGGCACGGATGTTCATCATATAGAGAATCTCCGTTACTCCCGCCGCTTAGCCGCGGTGTGGTCTAATGCAGTTTGTGTCCACTGCCCTTTCTCCGGGCCACTGCGGCACGGATGGTCATCACCTATAGTGAGTCTCCGTTACTCCCGCTGCGGTGTGGTCTGTTGCAGAATGTGTCCACTGCCCTGTCGCCGGCCCACTGTGGCACAGATGATCATGACCAATAACCCGCGCAAACTTGCGGTTTTCTAAAGTGAGTCTCCGTTACTCCCGAAAGATTTGCGGCGCGGGTCAACTGTGAGTAAGGATATCATTCCTTATCAACTAATAACGTTTAAAACATTTCTATCTAACACAGGCAACTCTTTACATAGTCAAATCAAATCGGGAATCGGGAACTAGGAACCGGCAACCGCGAACTTGATTCCGGTTCCCGATTTGCACAAAACATTTGAAAGACAATAACAGCCATTCAAAGGGCTGCAGTTAACTAAGGATAACCCTTAGACGCGCTGTGGTCTAATGCAGTATGTGTCCACTGCCATTCTCCGGGCCACTGCGGCACGAATGATCATCACATTAAGAGAGTCTCCGCTACTCCCGCCGCTTAGACGCAGCGTGGTCTATTGCAGTATGTGTCCGCTGTCTTGACGCCGGGCCACATCGGGACGGATGATCATCACCTATAGCAATTCTCCGCTACTCCCGCAGCCTATCCGCAGTTTGTTCTCAAGGAGAACTTGTCAATTGCCCTGTCGCCGGGCCACTGCGGGACGGATGGTCATCAACTCTAGATAGTCTCCGTTACACCCGACGTTTAGCCGCGGTGTGGTCTAATGCAGTATGTGTCCACTGTCAAGTCGCCGGGCAACCGCGGGACGGATGGTCATCACCTAAAGAAAGTCTCCGATACTCCCGCCGCTCAGCCGCGGTGTAGTCTAATGCAGTATGTGTCCACTGCCTTTTCTCCAGGCCACTGCGGCACAGATGGTCCCCACTTGTAGAGAGTCTCCGTTACTCCCGCAGTTTTGCCGCGGTGTGGTCTAATGCAGTGTGTGTCCACTGTCCTGTCGCCGTTACTCCCGCTGCGGTGTGGTCTGTTGCAGTATGCGTCCACTGCCCTGTCGCCGGCCCACTGCGGCACGGATGATCATGACATATAACCCGCGCAAACTTGCGGTCTTGTTGCTTTGTTCCGCCCGCTCAATGCGGGGCTGCGCGGGTTTTAAAAGATTTAGAGCGCGGGAGAAATTTCAGTAAGGAAGTCATTCCTTATCAACTGATAACTGAATAAAATATTTCTATCTAACACAGGCAACTCTTTACAAAGTCAAATCAAATCGGAAACCGGGAACTAATTCCCGGTTCCTGGTTCCTTATTAAATCGGGAGCCGGGAACTAGTTCCCGGTTCCCGATTTGCACAAACCCTATAAAAAGACAATGGCAGCTTTTCGAAGGGCTGCAGCTAACTCAGTATCCCTTAGCCGCGGTGTGGTCTAATGCAGTATTTGTCCAAAACCCTTTCTCCGGGCCACTGTGGCACGGATGATCATCACCTTAAGAGAGTCTCCGCTACTCCCGCTGCTTAGCTGCAGCGTGGTCTATTGTAGTAAGTGTCCACTGTCATGTCACCGGGCCAAAGCGGGACGGATGATCATCACCTATAGCGATTCTCCGCTACTCCCGCAGCCTATCCGCAGATTGGTCTTAATGAGCACATGTCCATTGCCCTGTCGCCGGGACACTGCGGGACGGATGATCATGACCTATAACCCGCGCAAACTTGCGGTCTAGTTGCTTTGTTCCGCCCGCTCAATGCGGGCTGCGCGGGTTTTAAAAGATTTACAGCGCGGGTGAACTGTGAGTAAGGATGTCATTCCTTATCGACTGATAACTTAATGAAACATTTCTATCTAACGCAGGCAACTCTTTATATAGTCAAATCAAATCGGGAACCGGGAACTAGTTCCCGGTTCCCGGTTCCTTATTAAATCGGGAACCGGGAACCGGGAACTAGTTCCCGGTTCCCGATATGCACAAAACCTATAAAAAACAATGGTAGCTATTCAAAGGGCTGCAGTTAAATCAGTATAACCCTTAGCCGCGATGTGGTCTAATGCAGTTTGTGTAGACTGCCCTTTCTCCCGGCCACTGCGGCACGGATGAGAGTCTCCGCTACTCACGCCGCTTAGCCGCAGCGTGGTCTATTGTGGTATGTGTCCACTGTCTTGTCGCCGGGCCACAGCGGGACGGATGATCATCACCTATTGAGAGTCTCCGTTACTCCCGCCGCTCAGCAACGATGTGGTGTAATGCAGTATTTGTCCACTGCCCTTTCTCCGGGCCACTGCGGCACGGATGGTCATCACCTTTAGAGAATCTCCGTTACTCCCGCCGCTTAGCCGCGGTGTGGTCTAATTCAGTTTGTGTCCACTGCCCTTTCTCGGGGCCACTGCGGCACGGATGGTCATCACCTCATCCGCCCGGTCAATGCGGGGATGCGCGGGTTTCAAAAGATTTGCGGCGCGGATGAACTGTGTGTAATTGTGTCGACTGAAAACTTAATAAAACATTTCTATCTAACGCAGGCAACTCTTTATATAGTCAAATCAAATCGGGAACCGGGAACTAGTTCCCGGTTCCAGGTTCCTTATTAAATCGGGAACCGGGAACCGGGAACTAGTTCCCGGTTCCCGATTTGCACAAAACCTATAAAAAACAATGGTAGCTATTCAAGGGGCTGCAGCCAACTCAGTATAACCCTTAGCCGCGATGTGGTCAAATGCAGTATGTGTCCACTGCCCATTCTCCGGGCCACTGCGGCACGGATGATCATTACCGAAATAGAGTCTCCGCTTCTCCCGCCGCTTAGCCGCAACGTGGTCTATTGTGGTATGTGTCCACTGTCTTGTCGCCGGGCCACAGCGGGACGGATGATCATCACCAATAGAGAGTCTCCGTTACTCCCGCCGCTCAGCCGCGATGTAGTGTAATGCAGTATTTGTCCACTGCCCTTTCTCCGGGCCACTGCGGCACGGATGATCATCACCTTTAGAGAATCTCCGTTACTCCCGCCGCTTAGCCGCGGTGTGGTCTAATTCAGTTTGTGTCCACTGCCCTTTCTCCGGGTCACTGCGGCAAAGATGGTCATCACCTATAGTGAGTCTTCGTTACTCCCGCTGCGGTGTGGTCTGTTGCAGAATGTGTCCACTGTCCTGTCGCCGGCCCACTGTGGCACGGATGATCATGACCAATAACCCGCGCAAACTTGCGGTCTAGTTGCTTTCTTCCGCCCGGTCAATGCGGGGATGCGCGGGTTTCAAAAGATTTGCGGCGCGGGTGAACTGTGTGTAAGGATGTCATTCCTTATCAACTGATAACTTAATATAACATTTCTATCTAACGCAAGCAACCCTTTACATAGTCAAATTAAATCGGGAACCGGGAACTTTATTAAATCGGGAACCGGGAACCGGGAACTAGTTCCCGGTTCCCGATTTGCACAAAACCTATAACAAGACAACAGCAGCTATTCAAAGGGCTGCAGTTAACTAAGGATGACCCTTAGACGCGCTGTGGTCTAATGCAGTATGTGTCAACTGCCCATTCGCCGGGCCACTGCGGCACGGATGATCATTACCTTAAGAGAGTCTCCTCTACTCCCGCCGCTTAGACACAGCGTGGTCTATTGTAGTATGTGTCCACTGTCTTGTCGCCGGGCCACAGCAGGAAGGATGATCATCACCTATATAGAGTTTCCGTTACTCCCGCCGCTCAGCCGCGATCTGGTGTAATGCAGTATTTGTCCACTGCCCTTTCTCCGGGCCACTGCGGCACGGATGATCATCACCTTAAGAGAGTCTCCGCTACTCCCGCTGCTTAGCTGCAGCGTGGTCTATTGTAGTATGTGTCCACTGTCATGTCATCGGACCACAGCGGGACGGATGATCATCACCTATAGCGATTCTCCGCTACTCCCGCAGCCTATCCGCAGATTGGTCTTAATGAGCACATGTCCATTGCCCTGTCGCCGGGCCACTGCGAGACGGATGATCATGACCTATAACCCGCGCAAACTTGCGGTCTAGTTGTTTTGTTCCGCCCTCTCAATGCGGGCTGCGCGGGTTTTAAATGATTTACAGCGCGGGTGAACTGTGAGTAAGGATGTCATTCCTTATCGACTGATAACTTAATGAAACATTTCTATCTAACGCAGGCAACTCTTTATATAGTCAAATCAAATCGGAAACCGGGAACTAGTTCCCGGTTCCCGGTTCGTTATAAAATAGGGAACCGGAAACCGGGAACTAGTTCCCGGTTCCCGATTTGCACAAAACATATAAAAACAATGGTAGCTATTCAAAGGGCTGCAGCTAACTCAGTATAACCCTTAGCCGCGATGTGGTCTAATGCAGTATGTGAAGACTGCCCTTTCTCCCGGCCACTGCGGCATGGACGATCATTACCTAAAGAGAATCTCCGATACTCCCGCGCTAAGCCGCAGCGTGGTCTATTGTGGTATGTGTCCACAGTCCTGTCGCCGGGCCACAGCGGGACGGATGATCATCACCTATAGAGAGTCTCCGTTACTTCCGCCGCTCAGCCGCGATGTGGTGTAATGCAGTATTTGTCCACTGCCCTTTCTCGGGCCACTGCGGCACGGATGGTCATCACCTTTAGAGAATCTCCATTACTCCCGCCGCTTAGCCGCTGTGTGGTCTAATTCAGTTTGTGTCCACTGCCCTTTCTCCGGGCCACTGCGGCACGGATGGTCATCACCTATAGTGACTCTCCGTTACTCCCGCTGCGGTGTGGTCTGTTGCAGAATGTGTCCACTGCCCTGTCGCCGGCCCACTGTGGCACGGATGATCATGACCAATAACCCGCGCAAACTTGCGGTCTAGTTGCTTTCTTCCGCCCGGTCAATGCGGGGATGAGCGGGTTTCAAAAGATTTGCGGCGCGGGAGAACTGTGTGTAAGGATGTCATTCCTTATCAACTGATAACTTAATAAAACATTTCTATCTAACGCAGGCAACTCTTTACATAGTCAAATCCAATCGGGAACCGGGAACTAGTTCCCGGTTCCCGGTTCCTTATTAAATCGGGAACCGGGAACCGGGAACTAGTTCCCGGTTCCCGATTTGCACAAAACCTATAACAAGACTATAGCAGCTATTCAAAGGGCTGCAGTTAACTAAGGATGACCCTTAGACGCGCTGTGGTCTAATGCAGTATGTGTCCACTGCCCATTCTCCGGGCCACTGCGGCACGGATGATCATTACCTTAAGAGAGTCTCCTCTACTCCCGCCGCTTAGCTACAGCGTGGTCTATTGTAGTATGTGTCCACTGTCTTGTCGCCGGGCCACAACAGGAAGGATGATCATCACCTATATAGAGTTTCCGTTACTCCCGCCGCTCAGCCGCGATCTGGTGTAATGCAGTATTTGTCCACTGCCCTTTCTCCGGGCCACTGCGGCACGGATGATCATCACCTTAAGAGAGTCTCCGCTACTCCCGCTGCTTAGCTGCAGCGTGGTCTATTGTAGTATGTGTCCACTGTCATGTCATCGGACCACAGCGGGACGGATGATCATCACCTATAGCGATTCTCCGCTACTCCCGCAGCCTATCCGCAGATTGGTCTTAATGAGCACATGTCCATTGTCCTGTCGCCGGGCCACTGCGAGACGGATGATCATGACCTATAACCCGCGCAAACTTGCGGTCTAGTTGCTTTGTTCCGCCCGCTCAATGCGGGCTGTGCGGGTTTTAAAAGATTTACAGCGCGGGTGAACTGTGAGTAAGGATGTCATTCCTTATCGACTGATAACTTAATGAAACATTTCTATCTAACGCAGGCAACTCTTTATATAGTCAAATCAAATCGGAAACCGGGAACTATAGTCAAATCAAAATCGGAAACCGGGAATATAGTCAAATCAAATCGGAAACCGGGAACTAGTTCCCGGTTCCCGGTTCCTTATTAAATCGGGAACCGGGAACCGGGAACTAGTTCCCGGTTCCCGATTTGCACAAAACCTATAAAAAACAATGGTAGCTATTCAAAGGGCTGCAGCTAACTCAGTATAACCCTTAGCCGCGATGTGGTCTAATGCAGTATGTGAAGACTGCCCTTTCTCCCGGCCACTGCGGCACGGATGATCATTACCTTAAAAGAGTCTCCGCTACTCCCGCCGCTTAGCCGCAGCGTGGTCTATTGTGGTATATGTCCACTGTCCTGTCGCCGGGCCACAGCGGGACGGATGATCATCATCTATAGAGAGTCTCCGTTACTTTCGCCGCTCAGCCGCGATGTGGTGTAATGCAGTATTTGTCCACTGCCCTTTCTCCGGGCCACTGCGGCACGGATGGTCATCACCTTTAGAGAATCTCCGTTACTCCCGCCGCTTAGCCGCGGTGTGGTTTAATTCAGTTTGTGTCCACTGCCCTTTCTCCGGGCCACTGCGGCACGGATGGTCATCACCTATAGTGAGTCTCCGTTACTCCCGCTGCGGTGTGGTGTGTTGCAGAATGTGTCCACTGCCCTGTCGCTGGCCCACTGTGGCACGGATGATCATGACCAATAACCCGCGCAAACTTGCGGTCTAGTTGCTTTCTTCCGCCCGGTCAATGCGGGGATGCGCGGGTTTCAAAAGATTTGCGTTGCTGGTGAACTGTGTGTAAGGATGTCATTCCTTATCAACTGATAACTTAATAAAACATTTCTATCTAACGCAGGCAACTCTTTACATAGTCAAATCCAATCGGGAACCGTGAACTAGTTCCCGGTTCCCGGTTCCTTATTAAATCGGGAACCGGGAACTAGTTCCCGATTACCGATTTGCACAAAATATATAACAAGACAATAGCAGCTATTCAAAGGGTTGCAGTTAACTAAGGATGACCCTTAGACGCGCTGTGGTCTAATGCAGTATGTGTCCACTGCCCATTCTCCGGGCCACTGCGGCACGGATGATCATAGCATAGCCGCGATGTGGTGTAATGCAGTTTGTGTCCCTTAAGAGAGTCTCCTCTACTCCCGCCGCTTAGACGCAGCGTGGTCTATTGTAGTATGTGTCCACTGTCTTGTCGCCGGGCCACAGCAGGAAGGATGATCATCACCTATATAGAGTCTCCGTTACTCCCGCCGCTCAGCCGCGATGTGATGTAATGCAGTATTTGTCCACTGCCCTTTCTCCGGGCCACTGCGGCACGGATGGTCATCACCTATAGAGAATCTCCGTTACCCACGCCGCTAACCCGCGGTGTGGTCTAATGCAGTTTGTGTCCACTGTCCTTTCTCCGGGCCACTGCTGCATTTAACTAAGGTATCCCTTCGCCGTGATGTGGTGTATATAGTATGTGTCCACTGCCCTTTCTCCGGGTCACTGCGGCACGGATGGTCATCACCTATAGACAATCTCCGTTACTCCTGCCGCATAGCCGCGATGTGGTGTAATGCAGTTTGTGTCCCTTACCCTGGGCCACTCCGGCACGGATGGTCATCACCTATAGAGACTCATCGTTACTCCCGCTGCGATGTGGTCGGTTGCAGTATGTGTCAACTGCCCTGTCGCCGACCCACTGCGGCGCGGATGATCATGACCTATAACCCGCGCAAACTAGCGGTCTAGTTGCTTTGTTCTGCCCGCTCAATGCGGGGCTGCGCGGGTTTTAAAAGATTTAGAGCGCGGATGAACTTTCAGTAAGGAAGTCATTCCTTATCAACTGATAACTGAATAAAATATTTCTATCTAACACAGGCAACTCTTTACATAGTCAAATCAAATCGGAAACTGGGAACTAATTCCCGGTTCCTGGTTCCTTATTAAATCGGGAGCCGGGAACCGGGAACTAGTTCCCGGTTCCCGATTTGCACAAACCCTATGAAAAGACAATGGCAGCTATTCGAAGGGCTGCAGCTAACTCAGTATCCCTTAGCCGCGGTGTGGTCTAATGCAGTATGTGTCCAACACCCTTTCTCCGGGCCACTGTGGCACGGATGATCATCACCTTAAGAGAGTCTCCGCTACTCCCGCTGTTATCTGCAGCGTGGTCTATATTAGTATGTGTCCACTGTCATGTCACCGCGCCACAGCGGGACGGATGATCATCACCTATAGCGATTCTCCGCTACTCTCGCAGCCTATCCGCAGATTGATGAGCACATGTCCATTGTCCTGTCGCCGGGCCACTGCGGGACGGATGATCATGACCTATAACCCGCTCAAACTTGCGGTCTAGTTGCTTTGTTCCGCTCGCTCAATGCGGGCTACGCGGGTTTTAAAAGATTTACAGCGAGGGTGAACTGTGAGTAAGGATGTCATTCCTTATCGACTGATAACTTAATGAAACATTTCTATCTAACGCAGGCAACTCTTTATATAGTCATACCAAATCGGGAACCGGGAACTCCGGTTCCTTATTAAATCGGGAACCGGGAACCGGGAACTAGTTCCCGGTTCCCGATTTGCACAAAACATATAAAAAACAATGGTAGCTATTCAAAGGGCTGCAGCTAACTCATTATAACCCTTAGCCGCGATGTGGTCTAATGCAGTATGTGTAGACTGCCCTTTCTCCCGGCCACTGCGGCACGGACGATACAGTAGGATCCCACAAAGTGGGGTTTTCATTTTCTTATATATAAGGATTGCAACATGCAGGCATGCTGTTGAGACTCAAATATTGGGTGCTGACTGCGAACAGCGTAGAGTCTAGCGACGCCCCGAGATCCGTACTCGGGGTACTGAGAGACAAATATACCCTCACGGGGTATATGGCAGAAAGGCCAGCGTCCCCAGTTAGGCGGGAAACCGTCTATCGCTGGCACACTGGACCGACACCAGGCCTCCGATCCTCGCCATGCAGGCATGCATGAGGGAGGACACAAGTCGGGACCAAAAAGCGGCGTGGGGCCTTGTAGGACATGTAGGATCTTGTGAGGAGGCGAAGCCGACCCCGGATCCTGTCCTCGGTACCTGCGTCCCAGGCCGTAACCTCCGCAGCCTGCTTGAATTGACAGAGGCTGGTGCAGCGGGAGCGGGGAGAATCTCTTAGCCCTGATGATGCGCAACGCGCACATCAATTTATATTTCGTTTGACCAGCTACGGCGAGCTGGTCCGCGCCATGACCCCTTATCGGGGTACAGCCGCCCCACAATAAGCGGCATAGGGGCCATGGATTGAAATTCTGGGTGATTATCTCGGCCGCCGAGGTACCGAATAGCTTCGACCCTCGAGCTAAGGGCCGCACGTCCGTGATGGGTTAGCTCATGGCCACCTGGGCCGGCGCAACCAAACAGGCTACAAACGTCTCGGATAACGCGTGTAAGCAGGACATTAAATAGTAATACTATTTTCTATGTAGTAGCCAAATGAGTCTCCGCTACTCCCGCCGCTTAGCCGCAGCGTGGTCTATTGTGGTATGTGTCCACTGTCTTGTCGCCGGGCCACAGCGGGACGGATGATCATCACCTATTGAGAGTCTCCATTACTTCCGCCGCTCAGCCGCGATGTGGTGTAATGCAGTATTTGTCCACTGCCCTTTCTCCGTGCCACTGCGGCACGGATGGTCATCACCTTTAGAGAATCTCCGTTACTCCCGCCGCTAGGCCGCGGTCAGGTCTAATTCAGTTTGTGTCCACTGCCCCTTCTCCGGGCCACTGCGGCACGAGTGGTCATCACCTATAGTGAGTCTCCGTTACTCCCGCTGCGGTGTGGTCTGTTGCAGAATGTGTCCACTGCCCTGTCGCCGGCCCACTGTGGCACGGATGATCATGACCAATAACCCGCGCAAACTTGCGGTCTAGTTGCTTTCTTCCGCCCGGTCAATGCGGGTATGCGCGGGTTTCAAAAGATTTGCGGCGCGGGTGAACTGTGTGTAAGGATGTCATTCCTTATCAACTGATAACTTAATAAAACATTTCTATCTAACGCAGGCAACTCTTTACATAGTCAAATCAAATCGGGAACCGGGAACTAGTTCCCGGTTCCCGGTTCCTTAATAAATCGGGAACCGGGAACCGGGAACTAGATCCCGGTTCCCGATTTGCACAAAATATATAACAAGACAATAGCAGCTATTCAAAGGGCTGCAGTTAACTAAGGATGACCCTTAGACGCGCTGTGGTCTAATGCAGTATGTGTCCACTGCCCATTCTCCGGGCCACTGCGGCACGGATGATCATTAAGAGTCTCCTCTACTCCCGCCGCTTAGACGCAGCGTGGTCTATTGTAGTATGTGTCCATTGTCTTGTCGCCGGGCCACAGCAGGAAGGATGATCATCACCTATATAGAGTCTCCGTTACTCCCGCCGCTCAGCCGCGATGTGGTGTAATGCAGTATTTGTCCACTGCCCTTTCTCCGGGCCACTGCGGCACGGATGGTCATCACCTATAGAGAATCTCCGTTACTCACGCCGCTAACCCGCGGTGTGGTCTAATGCAGTTTGTGTCCACTGTCCTTTCTCCGGGCCACTGCTGCATTTAACTAAGGTATCCCTTCGCCGTGATGTGGTGTATGCAGTAGGTGTCCACTGCCCTTTCTCCGGGTCACTGCGGCACGGATGGTCATCACCTATAGACAATCTCCGTTACTCCTGCCGCATAGCCGCGATGTGGTGTAATGCAGTTTGTGTCCCTTACCCTGGGCCACAGCGGCACGGATGGTCATCACCTATAGAGACTCATCGTTACTCCCGCTGCGATGTGGTCGGTTGCAGTATGTGTCCACTGCCCTGTCGCCGGCCCACTGCGGCACGGATGATCATGACCTATAACCCGCGCAAACTTGCGGTCTAGTTGCTTTGTTCCGCCCGCTCAATGCGGGGCTGCGCGGGTTTTAAAAGATTTAGAGCGCGGGTGAACTTTCAGTAAGGGAGTCATTCCTTATCAACTGATAACTGAATAAAATATTTCTATCTAACACAGGCAACTCTTTACATAGTCAAGTCAAATCGGAAACCGGGAACTAATTCCCGGTTCCTGGTTCCTTATTAAATCGGGAGCCGGGAACCGGGAACTAGTTCCCGGTTCCCGATTTGCACAAACCCTATAAAAAGACAATGGCAGCTATTCAAAGGGCTGCAGCTAACTCAGTATCCCTTAGCCGCGGTGTGGTCTAATGCAGTATGTGTCCAACACCCTTTCTCTAGGCCACTGTGGCACGGATGATCATCATTAAGAGAGTCTCCGCTACTACCGCTGCTTAGCTGCAGCGTGGTCTATTGTAGTATGTGTCCACTGTCATGTCACCGGGCCACAGCGGGACGGATAATCATCACCTATAGCGATTCTCCGCTACTCTCGCAGCCTATCCGCAGATTGGTCTTAATGAGCACATGTCCATTGCCCTGTCGACGGGCCACTGCGGGACGGATGATCATGACCTATAACCCGCGCAAACTTGCGGTCTAATTGCTTTGTTCCGCCCGCTCAATGCGGGCTGCGCGGGTTTTAAAAGATTTACAGCGCGGGTGAACTGTGAGTAAGGATGTCATTACTTATCGACTGATAACTTAATGAAACATTTCTAGCTAACGCAGGCAACTCTTTATATAGTCCAATCAAATCGGGAACCGGGAACTCCGGTTCCTTATTAAATCGGGAACCGGGAACTAGTTCCCGGTTCCCGATTTGCACAAAACATATAAAAAACAATGGTAGCTATTCAAAGGGCTGCAGCTAACTCAGTATAATCCTTAGCCGCGATGTGGTCTAATGCAGTATGTGTAGACAGCCCTTTCTCCCGGCCACTGCGGCACGGATGATCATCAAGAGAGTCTCCGCTACTCCCGCCGCATAGCCGCAGCGTGGTCTATTGTGGTATGTGTCCACTGTCTTGTCGCCGGGCCACAGCGGGACGGATGATCATCACCTATAGAGAGTCTCCGTTACTCCCGCCGCTCAGCCGCGATGTGGTGTATTGCAGTATTTGTCCACTGCCCTTTCTTCGGGCCACTGCGGCACGGATGGTCATTACCTTTAGAGAATCTCCGTTACTCCCGCCGCTTAGCCGCGGTGTGGTCTAATTCAGTTTGTGTCCACTGCCCTTACTCCGGCCACTGCTGCACGGATGGTCATCACCTATAGTGAGTCTCCGTTACTCCCGCTGCGGTGTGGTCTGTTGCAGAATGTGTCCACTGCCCTGTCGCCGGCCCACTGTGGCACGGATGATCATGACCAATAACCCGCGCAAACTTTCGGTCTTGTTGCTTTCTTCCGCCCGGTCAAGCGGGGATGCGCGGGTTTCAAAAGATTTGCGGCGCGGGTGAACTGTGTGTAACGATGTCATTCCTTATCAACTGATAACTTAATAAAACATTTCTATCTAACGCAGGCAACTCTTTACATAGTCAAATCAAATCGGGAACCGGGAACTAGTTCCCGGTTCCCGGTTCCTTATTAAATCGGCTAGTTCCCGGTTCCCGATTTGCACAAAACCTATCAAAAGACAATAGCAGCTATGCAAAGGGCTGCAGTTAACTAAAGATGACCCTTAGACGCGCTGTGGTCTAATGCAGTATGTGTCCACTGCCCAGTCTCCGGGCAACTGTGGCACGGATGATCATTACCTTTAGAGTTAAGAGAGTCTCCTCTACTCCCGCCGCTTAGACGCAGCGTGGTCTCTTGTAGTATGTGTCCACTGTCTTGTCGCCGGGCCACAGCAGGAAGGATGATCATCACCTATATAGAGTCTCCGTTACTCCCGCCGCTCAGCCGTGATGTGGTGCAATGCAGTATTTGTCCACTGCCCTTTCTCCGGGCCACTGCGGCACGGATGGTCATCACCTATAGATAATTTCCGTTACTCACGCCGCTAACCCGCGGTGTGGTCTAATGCAGTTTGTGTCCACTGCCCTTTCTCCGGGCCACTGCGGCACGGATGGTCATCACCTATAGAGTATCTTCGTTACTCACGCCGCTAACCCGCGGTGTGGTCTAATGCAGTTTGTTTCCACTGCCCTTTCTCCGGGCCACTGCTGCATTTAACTAAGGTAACCCTTCGCCGTGATGTGGTGTATTCAGTATGTGTCCACTGCCCTTTCTCCGGGCCACTGCGGCACGGATGGTCATCACCTATAGACAATCTCCGTTACTCCCGCCGCATAGCCGCGATGTGGTGTAATGCAGTTTGTGTCCCTTACCCCGGGCCACTGCGGCACGGATGGTCATCACCTATAGAGACTCATCGTTACTCCCGCTGCGATGTGGTCGGTTGCAGTATGTGTCCACTGCCCTGTCGCCGGCCCACTGCGGCACGGATGATCATGACCTATTACCTGCGCAAACTTGCGGTCTAGTTACTTTGTACCGCCCGCACAATGCGAGGCTGCGCGGTTTTTAAAAGATTTAAGGCGCGGGTGAACTGTGAGGAAATATGTCATTCCTTATCAATTGATAACTGAATAAAACATTTCTATCTAATGCAGCCAACTCTTCACATAGTAAAATCAAATCGGGAACCGGGAACTAGTTCCAGGTTCCCGGTTCCTTATTAAATTGGGAACCGGGAACTAGTTCCCGGTTCCCGATTTGCACAAAACCTATAAAAAGACAATAACAGCTATTCAAAGGGCTGCAGTTAACTAAGGATTACCCTAAGCCGCGATGTGGTCTAATGAAGTATGTGTCCACTGCCCTTTCTCCGGGCAACGGCGGCACGGATTGTCATCACCTATAGAGAATCTCCGTTACTCCCGCCGCTTAGCCGCGGTGTGGTCTAATGCAGTTTGTGTCCACTGCCTCTCTCCAGGCTACTGCGGCACCGATGGTAATAACCTATAGAGAGCCTCCGTCACTCCCGCTGCGGTGTGGTCTGTTGCAGTATATGTCCACTGCCCTGTCGCCGGCCCACTGCGGCACGGATGACCATGACATATAACCCGCGCAAACTTGCGGTCTAGTTTCTTTGTTCCGCCCACTCAATGCGGGGCTGCGCGGGTTTTAAAAGATTTGCGGCGCGGGTGAACTGTGAGTAAGGATGTCATTCCTAATCAATTGATTACTGAATAAAACATTTATATCTAACGCAGGCAACTCTTAACATAGTCAAATCAAATCGTTTAGCCGCTGTGTGGTCTAATGCAGTATGTGACAATACGGGAATCGGGAACCGGGAACTGGAATCGGGAACCGGGAACTGGAATCGGGAACCGGGAACTGGAATCGGTAACTGTGAACAGGGAACTGTAATCGGGAACCGGGAACTTGAATAATCGGGAACCGGGAACTGGAATCGGGAACCGCGAACTGTAATCGGGAACCGCGAACTGGAATCGGGAACCGGGAACTGGAATCGGGAACCGGGAACTGGAATCGGGAACCGGGAACTGGAATCGGGAACCGGGAACCGGGAACTGGAATCGGGAACCGGGAATCGGGAACCGGGAACTAACTTTACGCTCATATGATTGGCAGTAATTAGCAACAATTACGTGTGAAGTACCCGAAAAAAAAAAAAAAAGATTTTTCACCGAAATCAACATATGTTCGCGAGTCTTTTGTAAACAATATGAAGTGTTTGTTAATTGCGCATCAGTCACATGCAGAAAAAATATATTAAACAAGAAAAAAAAAGAAACAAATAAAAAACAGTATATATATATATATAAAAAAGACGAAATAAAAATAAATTTATTTCAGCATTATATCTCATTAACAAAATTGTTTTCAGCAGCTCACTTTGACATTCGTCTTAAACCAGCTAAAACCCGGAAATTTCCGATTTAATCCGATAATCGCGTAATATGAGAACCGAAAGCTATAAATAGATACAATGCGGAGAGACGGCTAAAAGTACTGAAAATGGCAAGAAAACAACCTGAAAATGACTAACTTTGTTTTTATTTGATCTACAATTATTTGATACTGTTGGAAAGAAAAATCATTTTTCTTCTAGAATTTAAAGTCACATTTTTAACAACGTACTTTATAATTTAATTATTACAGTATAAAAACAGACACCCTCGTGAGTTTTTGCTAAATTTCTATTGAAGTAAACAAGAGGGTCACGAGACGAAGGGTCCTATTTTCATTTCAAAATTGACCAGTTTAAATTTTATTGAGAAAAAATAAAATTATAATCAAAATTAAGATAAAAGATTGAATTTTCATAATTTTTCAATCACATTTTCGCTATCTAGCCTAGTATTTTTTCAATCATGTCTTAGATTCACATGCCCTATTAATTTCTATACAATTTGTCGCGCGGTTTAAATCCGACACAGGTAATAGGCGGATTACAATTGTCCCACATGTGGCCGCCATATTGGTTCGCCGGTCGCATTTGAAGGGTTTATATGGAGTTTATATGTAGCTTTTGGGCGTTTTCGTCAAAATGTGCTGTCGGAATCGTAAGTTATGCAAGAACAACGATCATCCATGGTTATTTCATTGCATTAACATTTGCCGGATCCCTCGGAAGATATTTGAACATTCGGCCTGGCGGCCTCATGTTCAAACAGTTTCCTCGCGACCCGGCGAAAAACCATGGTTGATCCCTATACTGACGTGATGCACTGGCCTCCGTATAGTCCAGATCTCTCTCCTAAAGAACATTTGTGGGACGTCTTGGATAGGCGCGTACGTAACCGCCCCCAGCCGCCAAGAACGCGTCAAGCCTTGCGTCTCGCGCTCATACAGGACTGGAATGCTATTCCCCAGGCAGAGATCAATCGTTTAATCCTGTCCATGACCAGGTGTGTGCGTGCAGGACTGAATGCAAACGGAGGACATACTCGCTATTAACTGCTTATGTTTTGAACTTGTGAAATGACTATCTCTATTACAAAACGGATTTGTGTTCCAAACATTCTCACTGGAAATTGAACTCTCCATGGTAGTTACATTCAGGAATGATTATATTATTGCGTCATTAAATTGATTTTTTGCAAACATGATTATTACTGCAAATACTCGCATTTATATTTGGAGTTGCGTTTCTTTTTCGGTTCAGTATATATATTATGGGCAAATTACTGTCGGGTTACTATGTAATCTTTCTCTTCATTCAGGTAGGTTTATTATACATTTCAGCTGAGCATGAAATTTGTACGAAAGAGCATTAGAGTCATGTGTATTTTTTTTCTTTTGATAGGTATCTCGAAATTTCGACTTAGTATCTCGAAATTTCGACTTACTAACTCGAAATTTCTACTTATTAACTCGAAATTTCGACTTAGTATCTCGAAATTTCGACAGAATAACTCGAAATTTCGACTTATTAACTCGAAATTTCGACTTAGTAACTCGAAATTCGACTTAGTAACTCGAAATTTCGACTTAGTATCTCCAAATTTCGAAATAATAACTCGAAATTTTGACTTATTAACTCGAAATTTCGACTTATTAACTTGACATTTCGACTTATTAATTTGAACTTTCGACTTAGTATCTCGAAATTTCGACTTTATAACTCGAAATTTCGACTTATTAACTTGACATTTCGACTTATTAATTTGAAATTTCGACTTAGTATCTTGAAATTTCGACTTACGAGATATTAAGTCCTATACACACAGTTACAGATTTGAGACATTGGCTTGGCTAGCTAGAAGCCCGGATTTGAATCCCCTGGAACATATTTGGGAGATTCTTGGGCGTCGAATACAGAACATTGAACACCCCCACGCACCCCCCCCCCTCCTACCCCACCACCACACACATGCGTGGCTAGAGCTGACCAGCCACCAATTTCGACGTCTGACCGATGGGATGAAACGAAGGGTCTAAGGATCTGCTGCTCTATCAAAATGATACATCTTGAACACGCAACCTATTCTGACACCGCATTTTCTGTCCGGTTGTTGCTTTGTTAAGTTGGTCATGGTGTTCGTGTTGCCTAGTTTACCATCTTTTGGGTCGATTTTTAGCTCACCTGAGCCTTTAGGCTCATAGGTGAGCTTATAGTATAGCCATGGTCCGTCGTCTGTCCGTCCGTCCGTCCGTCCGTCGTCCGTCCGTCCGTCCGAGCCAACATATAAGTGTTAGGGGTTATATTTTGTCCAACCTTATGGGTTTATTCCGTTAAGTTAACACTATAAACTCAAAAACCTTACTGCTTAGGGGCTATTTTTCGGCTTAGGAGCTTAATTTCTCTATGGGAGTTTATAATGGGAAAAGCCCATAAACCGGATTTGTTAGAATGTCCGTCCGTCCGTCCGTCCACCATTTTCAAAGATCTTCTTCTCCTATACTGCAGGGCCAATCAAAGCCAAATTTCATATGGAGCCTCAGTGGGATGGGGGAACGAAAGTTTGTTCGCGGGGTCTGGATCACATGACCATATATGGTAAAAAGCCTTCAAAAATCTTCTTCTCCAGAACCATAAGGCCAGTGGCCTTGAAACTTGGCATGTAGCATATGGTACTCGGGCCCATCATGGTTTGTACAAATGGTGACCCCGGGTTGACCTTGACCTATTTTACAGCAATGTCACTGAAATTTGCCGAAGTAGGCTTTTGCATGGGGCAAAGTGAAAATAATGGATTTATAGGAAAACCATTGAAGACAGTGTCACCAAAATTCGTAGATCAGGTAAAGTAACTGAATACATGAAGATCTATGGGTCAGAAAGGTCAAGGTCATTCATTGGCCTTAGACCAAGGTCATTCAGGATCCATATTTCAAACATTTTTTCTCCAAAACTGCTGAGCCAATTTAAGTGAAATTTAATATGGAGCCTTTGTGAGTTGAACAAATGAAAAAATGCCAATACGGTCTAGATCACATGACCAAGATGGCCGTCACGCCTATATATATGGTAAAAAGCCTTAAAATTCTTCTTTTCTAGAACCGTAAGGCCAATGGCCTTGAAACTTGGCATGTAGCATATGGTACTCAGGCCCATCATAGTTTGTACAAATGGTGACCCCGAGTTGACCTTGACCTATTTTTACAGCAATGTCAAATTTGTCGACTTAGGCTTTTGCATGGGGAAAAGTGAAAATAATGGATTTTTAGGAAACCATTGAAGACAGTGTCACCAAATATAGTAGATAAGGTAAAGTAGCTGAATACATGAAGATCTATGTGTAAGAAAGGTCAAGGTCATTAATTGACCTTAGACCAAGGTCACGCAGGTTCCATATTCCAAACATTTTTTCTCAGAAACTACTGAGCCAATTGAAGTGAAATTCAATATGGAGCCTTTGGGAGTTGAACAAATGAAAAGCTGCCAACATGGTCTAGATCACATGACCAAGATGGCCACCACGCCCATATATGGTAAAGAAACTTCGAAATTCTTCTTCTCAAGAACCGTAAGGCCAATGGCCTTGAAACTTGGCATGTAGCATATGGTACTCGGGCCTATCATAATTTGTTCAAATGGTGACCCTGGGTTGCTCTTGACCTATTTTACAGTAATGTCAAATTTGCTGACTTAGGCTTTTGCATAGGAAAAAGTGAAAATAATGGATATTTAGGGAAACCATTGAAGACAGTGTCACCAAAATTTGTAGATTAGGTAAAGTAACTGAATACATGAAGATCTATGGGTAAGAAAGGTCAAGGTCATTCATTGACCTTAGACCAAGGTCACTCTGATTTCATATTTCAAAAAAAAAACAACATTTTTTCTCAGAAACTACTGAGCCAATTTAAGTGAAATTCAATATGGAGCTTTTGTGAGTTGAACAAATGAAAAGTTGCCAGTACGGTCTACATCACATGACCAAGATGGCCGCCACGCCCATATATGGTAAAAAGCCTTCAAAAATTTACTTCTCCAGAACCGTAAGGCCAATGGCTTTGAAACTTGGCATATATCATATGGAACTCGGGCTCGTCATAGTTTTTACAAATGCTGAACCTGGGTTGACCTTGAGCTATTTTATGGCAGTGTCAAATTTGTCAACTTAGGCTTTTGCATGGGAAAAAGTGAAAATAATGGATTTTTAGGAAACCATTGAAGACAATGTCACCAAATTGGTAGATCAGGTAAAGTAAATGAATACATGAAGATTCATGGGTAAGAAAAGTCATCATTCAGTGACCTGGGACCAAGATTAACCAGGTTCCATATTTCAAACAGTTTTTTCTCAGAAACCGCTGGCCCAATTCAAATGAAATTTGATATGGATCCTTTATATGATGAACAAATGAAAATTTGCTCATATGGTCCAGGTCACATGACCAAGATGGTGGCCATGCCCATATATGGTAAAAACACTTCGGAATTCTTCTTCTCCAGAACCGTATGGCAAATGACCTTGAAACTTGGCAGGAAGCATCTGGTACACGGGCCTATCATAATTTGTTCAAATGGTGACCCTGGGTTGACCTTTACCTATTTTACGGCAATGTCAAATTTGCGGACTTAGGCTTTTGCTTGGGAAAAAGTGAAAATAATTGATTTTTAGCTCACCTGAGCCTTTAGGCTCATAGGTGAGCTTATAGTATAGCCATGGTCTGTCGTCCGTCCATCCGTTGTCCGTCCGTCCACCATTTTCAAAGATCTTCTCCTCCAAAACAGGGAGGCCAATCAAAGCCAAATTTCATGTGGAGCTTCAGTAGGATGGGGGAACGAAAGTTTGTTCGCGGGGTCTGGGTCACATGACCAAGATGGCAGCCATGCCCATTTATGGTAAACAGCCTTCAAAAATCTTCTTCTCCAGAACCATGAAGCCAATGACCTTGAAAGTTGGCTTGTAGCATCTGGTACAAAAATATGATAAATGGAATAAACCATAATGAAAGCATGGCCTTCGAACTGTCAGAAAGGTAGGAATAGGTGGAAAGTTTTATCACATTGTTAGACATCAAAATTTTGTCCCCGCAAGTTGTGTACCCCTGCTCTGAGGCTATATACATATATAAAAACATTAAAATGTACACCAGGACCAGGTGTCAGGTGAGCGTTTACAGGACCACTGGTCCTCTGGTTTTACACTCGACCCAAAATAACTACCTACAGAAGCTTCTCGCCTGCTATTGTCCAAGTGACTATTGCTGACCATCTACACCATGAGCGTACCGGTTATTTAATGCTCTCTTCTGCGGCGTCTGATCAGGGTCTACACTGTTTGCAATGTCCATGTTCACCGACCCAGTCTACATGGCGCACTGACGTCACAAGGAAAGACTATAGCGCTGCTATAAATAACTGGTACCTGGATTTTGAACATGGTCAGTGATAGTCACGGGGTCTATAGAAGGCGGGAAGCTTCTGTAGTTAGTAACTTTTAGTAAATTGATAATTAATCGACCCAAGCGCGGCGTCTGATCAGGATCTACACGTTTTGCTTATAGTATAGGAATTTAAAGGATAAACGAAACATGTACCAATCCATACTCGAAGACAATCGACCCGCCAGTGCTGTCAGTGCTTTGCTATATACATGATTTTTACACCACACGATGTGAAATTTTGATACCGAAAAAGACTGTCAAATATGACTTTTAGCCCGCTTTTATTTTACTGAAACGGGGTTGAATTTGTTTGTTTGATTTGAGGTTTAAAGTCCTCGTCAACACTTTATTGGTCATTTGGAAGACGTTGCTTCCGCTATTGTGGGACTTTTACCCAACGTTGAGATGAACTTACTTCTCAAGCCCTGTCGCCTAATGAAACCAATAAGGTTTATAAGCATGGACGGTCCGACTCGCACCGCTTTACCTGGGCAGGCTTAGATCCTCTAAGCGGCTTACCAGTAATCGTGTGCGGTCGGATTTCAGCTCTGCGTTGAGGCACCATGCAGCCCATCAATTTCTTCAAGCCCCGATGGACGGGGGCCGTGAAACGGGATTGAATGCGCGACGTCCTGATGAGACAGAAAACCCTCTGTCTCTTACATGATACATGTTTTGGGCCTCTAGTTTTATAGTTCTAGAGAAATATTTGATAAAATTAACATTGGCCAATATAGAGAGAAAGAAGAATGAAAGAACATGTGAAAAAATACACCGAGAAAGGTCATGGGCGTTTACACGATACAAGTAAGCCGATAATGACCATAGTCTCACAATGTTATCAAATAATTTGCATAATCTGCTTGATGTAAACTTGTTTTCAAAGCGGGGTATTATGAAACGGGGTGTTTAACATTAACTGTGTGTATAGTAGAAGTAAAACAAAGATCAGGAATTGATACAATTAACTTACTCCACCCATAAAAGACACCAAAGGGAAAGAAATACAAACATTAAGCGACCAGACCATAATGGATATCTCGTAAGTCGAAATTTCGAGATACTAAGTCAAAATTTCGAGTTAATAAGTCGAAATTTCTAGTTATTAAGTCGAATTTTCGAGTTACTAAGTCGAAATTTCGAGATCCTAAGTCGAAATTTCGAGTCACTAAGTCGAAATTTCGAGTTAATAAGTCGAAATTTCGAGTTACTAAGTCGAAATTTCGAGATACTAAGTCGAACTTTCGAGTTAATAAGTCATTTCGAGTTATTATGTCGAAATTTTGAGATACTAAGTCGAACTTTCGAGTTAATAAGTCGAAATTTCGAGTTAGTAAGTCGAAATTTCGAGTTCTAACGAGTACCCACAATCTATATTTTAGAGCAGAAATAAGAAAAATGAGGTTTACCCCTGCAAACCCGAGTTTTTCTATATAAAAGTGGGGTTCAAGGGGGTCAAAATTTTATAGGCGTGTTTTCGTGATGAACACATCCAGCAAAGAATGTTTGGTAAACTTCGGGCCGACAACACCAGGGGCCAGATGTTCAAAGCATCGTTAGCTTAACGGGCTCGTTAACTGTCAAATTGTAAACTGTTCTAACTAGTCCAATATCGAAAATTTTGGTATTTTTGCTGAAAAAATGTGAGCAGCTTTTGCATCCGCATTTTTTTTCAGCAAAAATTTCAGTATATTTGCCATATTTAATGATCAAAATTTTCAACGATACGTTAACTAACGACGTCGTTAGTTTGGAACAACTGGCCCCAGTACATTTGAATCTTTCCTGAACACAAAATTCAAAAGACATATTTTCACCGAATGCGGTTCATTTAAAGCCATACCGAAACACTTGGAATTTGAAAATATTTTACTTCTTGCCATTTGAAGCTATGGTGTTATTGGGTATTAAATAAATTTAACAGCAGAATGGATGTTATACGATCGACAATAAAGTAAAGTTTCGAATCGACACCCACAATAACATTAAATATTGACTAAGTTTTTGAATGTCAGACATTTTACATTTTGTAACGTTTGAATTCATCCATTTTAAAATCATTCCCAGATGGCCTGTCTATCCTTAAGTCCTGTGATATCGTTAACAAGCCTTTGAAAAGATTTAGAATTTGCAAAAGGAAGTTATAAACCACACAGCCAACCCATATCAGTAAAATTAATAATACAAAATGGAAACAAAATGGTGAATCTTTGTTCGAAGAAGAGATAAGTCAAATATTTTAAAATTTTACCTGAACAGTGCCCATTTCACAGTCATGAAGGTCTACAAAACTATTCCTTGCACACCAGATAAGGAAATACGTGGTTTTAACCTGGGATAGAAATTCTGTTCTAACCCTGGTGTTCTTAACCACAATCGAAAATTCTCGCGTGTTTGATTAATGCTCTGGTTGAATACGACCACATATAGTAGCATTACACTAAATACTGGGAGGTACCGGGTTTTATCACTTTGGGACAGAGGTTTTAGTTGCGTTCTAAATACCAGACTTGCTTCCATTGGATATATATCCCATGTTTTATTTCAATGTGAGAAAATGATAGGTATAAGGGACTAAAATGGTGCATGTTTTATAAATATATCTGCAAGCTGAAAGAAATTTATGCTGATTTTATATGGTCACCCCTCCCTTAAAAATGTTGGTTTTATTTACTCCGTTCTAGCTGGTAAACAAACATGGTTGACTGTAACTTGAAAATGAGCCGATCAACATGTGGATTTTTTCTCATTAACTTGTTGGGCTAGGATGGCTCTATAAACAAGTAAGGTTTGAAAAGTTTTGTATGTGTAGTTTTTGTGGGAGCAGGTAAAAGGTTACTATTGTCGCCTATGGAAAACATTTAGTGGAAAGCTCCCTATAGCAAAATTAGACCACTGTCCTGTTTTCAGTCATTACATACTATTTCCACACATTTGTAGGTTCTGTCCAATTCTGTTTCATAAAATGTATCTTCATGGCATGTACTTTGCCATAGACACTGTAAAAATGTGATGGTAGTGCTAATTTAGGTCTAACTGGGTGTATTTGATGCATTTTTGCCTCTGATCTATGTTCTTGGGAGTGTGGGGGGGGGGGTACTTTAAAGCCATGTAAATCAGTTTTTATTGATGTGTTTGGAAAGGAGACTTGCAGTAATTGTATTTGCACAAACACAAGAAAGAATCTACTCCATCTGGAATATAAGAGTAAGGTTTCATGGCACTAGGACTATGTATCAAACCAAAGCAAAACTTCAAAATTGTCTCTCCGAACAGTCCGCTGCAATATCCGGATAAGTTTTCTCATCTGTTATAAGTTCTATTTTATTGTATTCCTGTAAAAGGATGTGGGCAGATATATTCAGCTATTCCTCATGGCATTAAGGCATTTATAAACATTTTCTTGGCATTTTTGTCCTCAAAATGTCCTCAAACTGCCATTTTTACTTTAAATAGGGGGTGTAGGTGTGAAAATAGCCATAACAATGAGTATTGGTGCTGTTTAGGCATACTTCTGTGCATTTTAATATTGAATTGTTCCAAAGACATTGGAGAAGAGCCACTGATGCAAGCCGGTGTCTGGGTTCCATTCCAGAAAGAGATAAACTTTTGCGCTTTTCAAAAACTATGGTTTGTTCGGCTTTCATTGTTGAATCTGAAAGCGATATCTTTTTCGCAAACTTGAAAGATTCTTTGTGACAGAACTTTTATTAGGCATGACTAAATTATTACATATGACCTAAATTTCTATTTGGCAATTCTTCTGATGCATCATAAAGAAAATAAGGGTTTGGTATAGGTAGCATTACACTAAATACTGGGAGGTACCGGGTTTTATCACTTTGGGACAGAGGTTTTAGTTGCGTTCTAAATACCAGACTTGCTTCCATTGGATATATATCCCATGTTTTATTTCAATGTGAGAAAATGATAGGTATAAGGGACTAAAATGGTGCATGTTTTATAAATATATCTGCAAGCTGAAAGAAATTTATGCTGATTTTATATGGTCACCCCTCCCTTAAAAATGTTGGTTTTATTTACTCCGTTCTAGCTGGTAAACAAACATGGTTGACTGTAACTTGAAAATGAGCCGATCAACATGTGGATTTTTTCTCATTAACTTGTTGGGCTAGGATGGCTCTATAAACAAGTAAGGTTTGAAAAGTTTTGTATGTGTAGTTTTTGTGGGAGCAGGTAAAAGGTTACTATTGTCGCCTATGGAAAACATTTAGTGGAAAGCTCCCATATGCGCCTTCGTTAAGATTGACGTCAAAGCACGTCACGTGACGTCACTAAACATTCCTGTAGTGTCATCACAATATGGCGGACGTCGGTAACCGAAGTGATTGCAACACAATAAATCTGCGCTACGAAATTGAGGTATGCAAGAAAAGGAATCCTATATGGGTGTGAGGGGTGGATAGAAAAAAAATAGAAAATTATATTCCAATGAATAAGAATTCGATATATCTGTAGGCGTTTCCAGTCCAAAAGATGCCCTGACGATCGAAACCGAGGCCATGTCAAGGTTCCGATAGGTCCGGTTAATACCCTGGGACATTCCCTGTAACTTATGTGGGTGTAAAGTCGCCACCTTGACGCATCTGAACGCTTGTCATATGCTCATAGTCACAGGTTGCTAAAAACGGACTTCAGCAGATTGAAGCGTAATTATCCAGAAAGTTAACTAAATAGAGAAAAAGGCTAGAAACTACCCGAAAGTAACTTAAATATCAGTTTTAAAGAGGAGGGGTGCGACTGACGACTTTAGAACGGTATCCGGACGTTACCCCCCCCCCAGGACGTTTGCCCCCCCAATGACTTAATCTAAAAATGGACATTTGCTCCCCAGTTGAAAATGCAACCCGGACATTTGCCCCCCAGAGCTTATTTTGGTATGGACATCTGCCCCCCCCCCAGTGCTTATTTTACAGGTTGACAATTGCCCCCCACTGCTTATTTCAGAAAGAGACATTTGCCCCCAACCTGGCTAGACAAGGATATTCATTACACAGACTTGTATATAGCTACATAATTTACATGATAACGTTTTAGTTAAAGTTTTACAGCCCATTCAAGATCATTTCCATTTCTTCAAGAATTAACCATCAGTGTATCCAGTGTAAAATTCATTTGAGTATAGGCGTCTCGCACTGGACCCGCAGTGAGGCACAAACTCAATATATAGTTCTGTAGCTGACTTGCTTAACCCTTATCCTGCTGAATAAATTAAGCATCTCCAATTGTTGACTTTTAACCATCACATTCTTGGTATATTTTTGTTAACTTACCAAATTGCATGACAAACAGTATAGATCCCCATTATATATGGCATCTGATCGGGATCCATACTGCTTTCTAACGTAGGGGTTGTCCATAACAGCAGGTTATTATGGGATATATTTATATAGATGGAGTAATTTATTGCTTAACATTTTGTATTTATGATGATAATAAACCAATAAATACATTGTTTTCCTCCTTTGTGTTAGCCCTGGTCTATCTGGGGGGCAAATGTCCCTTTCTGAAATAAGCAGTGGGGGGCAAATGTCCACCTGTAAAATAAGCACTGGGGGGCAGATGCCCATACCAAAAATAAGCTCTTGGGGGCAAATGTCCGGGTCGCATTTTCAACTGGGGGGCAAATGTCCATTTTTAGATTAATTATTTGGGGGGGGGGGGGGGGGGCAAATGTCCTGGGGTGCAAATGTCCTGGAATCCTTTAGAACACATGTAATCTAAAGTCGTCACCGACGATGACATTAAGTCGTCACATCGATCTAAGGTCGTCATTATACAGCATTTTAATGTATTGTATACAAATAATATTTTGATATCAAGTTTATCAGGCAATGCTTCGAGAACGCTTGTAGAATCGCGAGGCTTGCCCAGCAATTCTACATGGGTTCTCGAAGCCGATCCTGATAAACTTTACATCAAAAGACACTAATGTGGTATTCTTTTTACCAGTTTATCCCCTTGTACACTCTTAAATTTACAATTTACAATCATTTATCGATGGTCACCAGTGCGACCCAACATTTCGGCAGTCGATGTATTTAGTATCAGCTGAATATACTTTTTCCGGTGATATATAAGTCGTTTTTCCATTTTTTTTTCAAGTAGTAATAACATTTTGTTTTTCATTTTTCTAGTAATCCCGTTCATTCATAAGAGTACGTACACTGTCACGTTGACCTAATAAAGCTTACTTGTCCTGAGATAGCATATCTTTATCAGGTCAGTGTGCTTCAATGCAATTAATAAAGGGGTAACTGATAAATATGTATACATGCAAAGCAATCCAACAAAATATTTAGCAATCAAGTGCCAGTTGTTCAAAACTAACAATGTCGTATGTTAACGTATCGTTAAACTTTGGTAATTCGATATGACGAATGTGCAAATACTTGGAAAACCTGGCCAATACCTTTTTCCAAATATGACACTTTATTAATTGACTATCTTGTATTGTTCGGAGGTCATCCGTATTAACTCTGAGGTCAAATACCCATAATCATGTTTTTAATGGTGTCAATTAATAAAATTGTCTTTAATAATCAAGTATTTTTGTATTGGCCAAGTTGCAGGTCCTCGGTCAGCTGTGCTGGCCTCGGCCTTCGGCCTCGGGCCAATTACAGCAAACCTCGGACCTGCAACTGGGCCAATACGAAATTACTTGATTAATAACATTATAGTATTAGATGTTTTAATTATTAGAACATTTAACATTTTGCTTATTATTGAGCTCGTTAAGCTAACAGGGCTTTGAACAACTGGGCCCAGATCCGGACGGACGGACGGACAAACAAACAGTCCGGCAAATGGACGGGTAGACGTGTAGACGAATTGACAGACGGGCGGACAGACGGACAGGCAGACGTACGGACGGACGGATTGACAGATTGGCGGAGGGATGGATAGACCGACGGACAGGCGTGCAGGCGGATACCTGACACGTGTACGGACGCAGACAAACGGACAGACAGGTAGACTATCGAGCAGTCAGGTAAACAGACGGGCGGACAGGCAGACTGACAGACAGGCAGACAGACATACTGGCAGACAGACAGACGGGCAGAAAGACAGATGGGTGGAAAGACAGACAGGCAGACGGGCAGACAATGTATCAGACAGACAGTACGTGTGGATAGAGTTTGTTTGTATGTAAAGACTGCCCAGTCAACACTATGTAGATTATTTCGAGCTGGTCAGTTTACCTATCCACACATATCCTGGGCAGGCTTATATGTAAGCGGTTAGCCAGTGCATTGCACATTCTCTCGCCAGAAGCTGACAACTACCCTTCTTGTATCAGCGGAATTGGTAGAGAGGGAGAGACAGAGACAGACAGACATGCGTACAGATAAATGCTATTGTAATAGTAGTGGTCTAGCTTAAAATGAATGAAAGAAACGAAAAAGAGATGGAAGAAAAGATAAAAGCCACTTTTTAGACATGATCAAGGGTCGTCGGACATGATCTAAAGTCGTCACCTCATTTTGGGGGCATTTCTTCCACATAATTTTAGATCTAGCGATCAAAGGGGAATAATTCTGGCTAAATCAATAACCCAGGCACATGTTTAAATGCAAACATTTATGTGAAACAGATTCAGGTCATGACAATTTCATTTTCGCCAACATCATAGCAAAACAGCAATAGTTCTCGCCGGACGTGGACGTTTGCCTAAATTTGTGTCACCTGGTTTCGTCATTAATTACGGCAACGCCTTTTTCGTAGGTTTTATGAAGTTAAAAACAGTAAATAAAGGAAACATTTAGCTCTTTAAATTCGCCCGGCTCCAAAACTTTAAATGACGTCAGAGAAAAAGAACGAGGCTGCAAAACGTCTGACGACCTTACATCCCTGGCGACTATACATCCGCGTACGTTACAAACAATGAAAGCATTATCTTTCGAGCGTGTGTAATCTGGTTAAATCCCAAACCAGGTATTGTTCTTTCTTCCCGTCTAACTTCGCCTTTCTGATATTTGCTGTACCTGGCTTCGAGGCTCGGTCTTTATAGTTGTCTCTTGTTCGCGTTCTTATATAATACATGCTCGGCCCCCGCCCATTGTTGCTTGAAGAAATAAATGGGTTGCATGATGCTTCAAGCAGAGCTGAAACCAACCGAACACGAGTACTGGTAAACCGCTTAGAGGATCTAAGCCTGCCCAGCCAAAGCGGTGCGAGTCGGACCGTTCATGCTGATAAACCAAAATGATTTCATAGGACGACATGGTTTGAGATTTCATTTCATTTCAATGTTGGGTAAAAGTCCCACAAAATTGGAAGCAACGTCTCCAAAATGACTTATACAGTGTTGAAGGGGACGTTAAACCTCAAATCAAACAAAAACAAAATATAATACATGCTGCAATGTACAATTAATTTTGTTCCTGTCAGCACAAGGGAGGTTGCATTATTTATTTCCTTTTTTTTTCGTTTTACGGCCCTTTCATGATTATTTCAATTATTTCCAGCCGATCGATAATCAGAGAGGGTAAAAACTCGAGAAATCGGAGAAAAACCATCTAGCCTTCCTTGCAGAACATGGCGTCTCACATGTGGTCCGAGCGAGGCGCGATCCATTTTATTTCTAATATTTCAAATATCAAACAGCAAATCTCTGATATTTCTAGAGTCGTTTACCGGATATTAACAGTCGTATTGAGATCATTGCTTCAACAGATCATTGCTCGCATCTATTGACATTTGCAACAAGCTATTTGCACCAGCGAATATACGACATCAAATCGGATTATGGACTAGCTCACGCACATTGTACGTAAATTGTTCGAATGTCAATGAATGCCTGAACAAAAACAAGATAACATGGGCCCCGTCAAGCGATTTTGGTACTTATCGCCTTTGCGAGCAGCGAAGGTTCAGGCGAGCCTGCGCATCCGCGCAGTCTCGCCAGAACCTTCGCTGCTCGCTCATACAAGCAGTGAATCAAGAGGAACCTTCAGACAGAAAGCCATATCCCTGGCCCCTCTGAATGGCTGGGCATGCGCAGTTAAAATTTGTCATGACGGAATGCTCGAAGACACAAATTCGCTTGGCGGGGCTCACATGTTAATGTCTCATTTTTACACTAGAGACATAGGTTAGACCCGAGTATGACGACATTACCTTCCCTAAGGGAATGAAATACACGAATTTATTGACGTAATGCAATATACTTTTTTAAGTATTCTGAACGCCTGCAACTGCACATACGCTGCAAAACACGCGGATTAATGATGTCCCTTCTGTGCTGACGGCATGACAAAACGTCGAATACCAAGAATCTAGGTTTTTGGCACGAATACAGAAAATAACACCCCCCCCCCACCACCACCACCACCGCACACACACACTTGTGAACACCACTTTTCTCCACATTTAGTGTGCCTTGCAAAGGTACAGTAGTGATATTCCGCTATTAAGACCACCTAAAATTAAGAAGAATTATGTTTTAAAAGTATATTTAGAAGGTTTCCAGTATATTTTCTTTGTGTTTTCTGCAACAGTGTGCTATTGTTGAAGACCGCCTTTGGGAGTGTTCAAAAGTGGTCTTTGAGACCACTTTTTAACAGTCTCAAAGGTGGTCTTAATATTGCAATTCTACTGTATTCGTTACTCAAACTTGTTTACGTTAGTGTGTATATACGGAAATGAGCAGATGCCAAAGGCCACTGCAAGATGTTCGCCAATAGACCAAGGCGTACACGCGTAGTCATAACAACTTAAGTTCCCTACCCTGAGGAAGATTGTTCTTATGGTTCAGTCACGTTAAATCTCGGCGAGACTTCACGAGACAACCGTCTCAGACTGGTTAACGTGTCCTTCCTCCACATAAAATGCCTGCCTATGTCTTGGTAGAACACCAGTCCAAAACGTCATAAGAAACAGATTTTTTTTTCAATGTAAGATCGATTTTTATTTCACCGAATGAACATCAAAAGAAGTATGCCACTCGAGAAAATACTTCTTCTGGTTCACCACTCGTCTTTTGGTCTTCATCCGGTAAAATAATCAAAGCACTGAGAGTGCTGATGGAGCAATGGCTTGTGATCAATGGATAGAGTAAGGCAATTTTAGCGCCTGGTTGGTTTTTAAATCAGACTCATAGAGAATATATTTTTGAATAAAATCCAATGAACATAGCTGTTTGAAGCTATTCTGGGCCAGAAATACTGTTAACGCAACAAACCCCATGTTGAAATTCTGTTGAAACATGAGTTTTGATCTTTGGATACCAATAATGGACCTTGCTTTGTTTTTATTACACGTTAGAGCGATGTAACGTTGTGCCAGTGAACGTAGCATTTTTAAGTGTTGCAGAACAGACGTTATCATTTTAACAACGTTTTGAACTAGCCGCAAAGCCCTTTTTGTTTAGCGGTCGCATCTGAAGAGGTGATATAGAGTTTTGGGGCGTTTTCGTCACAATTTGCCGTAGGAAATGCAAGAATGGCGACCATGTGTGTTTATTTCATTACAATGACATTTGTTTGGTCCCTCGAAAATATTCAGACAAATTCTTTTGAATCCTGCAAATGTTATTCATAAAAAAGATATGGATGATCCCTTTAATTGTTCAAATGGGGCTTGAATATATTGGAAGGTGACTTATGAGGCCTACTTTGGCGAACCTAGCTAATCTAGTCTGGAAAATTTGACCACTCGATGTTTTAATTCCTTTGGGGAATTTCATTTTTTCAGAGCATAAACCTTTACAGAAGACATATAGGTGTACTACGCCTGATATAAAGGGACTATCTGTATACCGATTGTGTTTTCACTGTTGTTCTTGCTTCTTTTAATTATTTTAGAAATTTCGAAAAAAAAAAATGTTTATATTTCTTAATCGTTACTAGCAAGATTTCAAGCTGAATAAAATATTGGTTTGTAACGACCAAGTCAACACTTTTTATGTCATTTTTGAGCCGGTCAGTTTACCCAACCACACTTCTCCTACATGTACGTAAACGGTAAACTTTCATTCACCAGAAACTTCCAGCCAGCCTCGGTAGCTCAGTCGGATGCGTGTCTGACTGGTGATCATGAAAACGCAGTTCGATTTCTGCCGGGGTCGGTAACATGCTTATTAATTAACTAATTATTTGTCTAAATCGCGACGGAAGTAAGGGCGAGGATTGTGGCCACGTAAAATCGATTTAAGCGCCCCCCCCCCCCCCCGGTTCTTCTGTCGCGATTTATTTTTGTTATGGTTTGTCTTTGGGTGTTTGTGTCACTTACATTATTTTATTTTGGATAGCCTTTTGGACATTTTGTGGGAAAGTAACCGTCCCTTGGCTTTCCGCTGTTGCTGTTCCGTTGGGGTCTGTTGCTTCATGTTTGTGTTTCTTTCCCTTTGGTGTCTCTGATGGGAGCTGTGGGTGAATTGTATCGATTCCTGATCATTGCCTCTACTTCTATTTCGTGGAGATTGATCACGCTTATTCAAGAAGGACAGTTGTCAGTCTCTGACGAAAGAATGTGCACTGTACTGGTTAACCGCTTTCGTATAATATGTTCTAGAAGGGGTTATCCTTTCGAAGCAATGGATACATCACAGAACTGGAAAATATGGAGTGTACATGTTTTCTGGGCCAGACTAGCTAGTTTCGGCTAGTTAGTTTCGGCCAATTAGGCCTCATCAGTGACCCTCAAATATTTTCAAAATTTCACAATGGAATCAATGATCCGGAAGACAAGAAAATATAAACTACACTATGATGTAAGCCTGGCCAGGAAAAGTGTTGAAAGGTAAACTGAGCGGCTCAAAATGACCTAAATAATATTGACGGGGCCTTTAACTCCAATACAACCAATCAAAGAAAAACTTCCATGCCCTTCGTGAATCAGCAAAAGGGAGATAATCACTGTTGAAAAGATTTCATGATCAATCTCCAAGAAATATGTTGCTGACCCCGGCTGGTATCGAACCCGCGTCCTCCTGATCAATCGCGTATCCAACTGAGCTACCGTTCACATACCCAGGGGGGGGGGACAAACACTTAACCATTATGTCTCTGAAAACAAAATGACTTCCTCGTTATTTATATAAACACCCCATTAGCCCATGTATGCCTAGCAGCCTTTTGTGGGGACATTTGTAATATTGCAGACCAAGATCAGACCCCGCAATACCTGACGTCTCATCTGTGTCTAAACTGATTGCTGAAAGTATATACAATTTTTGCAAACTCTGGTGTCTCTGATGGGAGCTGTGGGTTAATTGTATCGATTCCTGATCATTGCCTCCACTTCTGTTTTACTGCAAAAAATACAAACCTGGCTCCCTTACAATTGAGCATGGACCACTCCAAACATCTTAACTGGGGGATATCAATTGTCTTATATGGGTTAATGACAATCGACCCGTACTGCGTACTTTAAACCCAATTTGTACTGAATGGAATCATCAACCTTATATCAGTATGAAACGAGTCCATTTCAAAATTTAGAGATGTCTGGTTGTGGCTTCTTCAAAATTTATCTGGAAAATGCTGAACCTTTCGCAAACATGCAGTGTATGTCCTTATGAGACTCGGCGTTCTGCAGTATCTGATCTGGACTTGCGCTGTTTGCCAGTTGCCAGTTTGGGGATTTCCGGTACAAAGTGAGCTCAAAAATGGGCTAATTGTACTGATCTATAAAAAGACACTGAATGGCGTATTAGTCTACATTGTTTTCTTTCGCAGTTTTTTACTCGAAGAATCCTTCAGTGAACCACTGTCGCGGTAAACTTTATGGATAAATTTATAAATCATTCAAGTTATAATATTTATTTCCATTGGCTGTTCAATTAAATGAGGAACTTTTGAAACTCTTTCGAATATTTCGCTATATTTTCTCAAGGTGTCTCTTGGTAGTGATTAGGTCGTATGCATTAATGCAAAAAGAAGTGCCAAAATCACTCTTCAATACTCTAGGGCTATTGGCCCAAAAGTCGATTTTATACTAAAATATCCTCTATTTATTTGTTTATTAAAACGTACCACTTACCACCGAAGCAAGTTCGTTTGGTCGAACTGCCATTTTCAGAAAGACAAGAGGGCCCAATGGCCCTATATCGCTCACCTGTGTACAAGAAAATCATTAGTGTAGGAGACCACTTGACATTGCTACATACTAAATATCTAAGCTCAGGCAAAGCGGTGTCCATGCTTATAAACCCTAATGGTTTCATTGGGTGACAGGGCTTGAGATGTAAAACCATCTCAATGTCTGGTAAAAGTCCCACAAAATTGGAAGAGACATCTCCAAAATGACCTATACAGTGTTGTCGGGGATGTAAAACCTCAAATCAAACAAAATCTGTGCCTTATGGTTTTATTGAGAAAAAGATTTTTTTTAAGTTTTTTTCCAGTATAAGTCTATAGAAGCTAATGAGGCCTGGGGCTTGGCAAATTTGGACCCAAAGGGCACGGTTGGCAGGATTTATGTAGGCGACCATTTTGTGTTGCTATATACTAAATTTCTAAGGTCTGTACTTCATGGTTTCAAAGAAGATGTTTGAAGCTTTTTCCATTATAAGTTTGTTGGAGTTAAGGGGCCACAGGATTTGGACCCCAGGGGCATGATTGGCAGGATTCATGTAGGTGACCACTCGACATTGCTACATGCTAAATACCTAAGCTCTGGGACTTACGGTTTCAGAGAAGAAGATTTTTGAAGATTTTTTCCCCATTTTAAGTTGTTTTTTTTTTCTTTTTTTCTTTTCTTTTTTTTTCATTATAAGGGCCCTGTGGTTTCAGAGAAGAAGATTTTTGAAGTTTTTTCAAATTGTAAGTCTATGGAAGCTAACGAACCCTGGGGTGGGGCCAATTTGGGTCCCAGGGGCATAACTGGCAGGATTTATGTAGGTGGCCACTTGACATTGCTACATACTAAAATCTAAGCTCTGGGACTTATGGTTTCATAGAAGAAGATTTTTTAAGTTTTTTTTCCATTATAAAAAGTAGAAGTAAAACAAAGATCAGGAATTGATACAATTAACTTACTCCACCCATAAAAGACACCAAAGGGAAAGAAATACAAACATTAAGCGACTAGACCATAATGGGAACCTAAACAAAGGAAGGCCATAAGGACAGTTACTTTCCCACAAAATGGCCATATGGCCATCCAAAACCAAAAGACACAAGTGATACACACAGTAAGTAACAAACAACAACATAAATAAATCGCCACAGAAGAGCCGCCTTGGAACGGTCAGTGGAAGATTTCCACTGGGGGGCTTAAATCGATTTTACGTGGCCACAATCCTCGCCCTTACTTCCGTCGCGATTTAGACAAATAATTTGTTCAGTCCGCATGAAGGCCTCCTAACTCATCTCCGTGAACACAAAAATCAAAGAACCACAGAGGTGAGACAACGGTGAGGACTCGACAGCAAGAAACCACTGAAATGCTGGAGCAAAAGAAAACCAACAGTTAGACTCCGATGAGCCCGACCAGAGACAGAGCATCAGGCACCAACCGACATTATCTCTCTAATTTTCAATAAGCCTTTACGTTGGAGCCGTCATAGAATCTGAGGCCTGACCCACCGGCGTGCAATTAAAGAGGGAAGCAAAGTTGCCAACCGTGATTGGGTTAACTACCATGCATGCAGTCTGTCGTATAATATCCATGTTGTACCCAATCTTTTTATATCGAAGAATGATTTTACGAAATTGGGTGCTGAAGTCATTGCGGTTATATATTTTTCTGAATTTATATAATAAGTCACCATAAAATTCGGGTTCCGATAGACCTTGTTGCAGAAGAGATTTAAGTCCAATATTGAATTTTGAAATTAAATCAGAATGGCGTCTATAAAATTTTGAAAATGCCTTGCGTAGTTTATGGTACCGATAACCCTGATTAAGGAGTTTAGCCGTTAATAATTCAATAAGTCTATTGGAGGTGATGAGCTCGGGTGTGGCCAATTTGGACCACAGGGGCAGAGTTAACAGGATTTATGTAGATGGCTATTTTATGTTGCTAGATACTAAATATCTAAGTTCTGTGCTTCACAGTTTCTGAGAAGAAGATTTTTGAAGCTTTTTTCCATTATGAGTCTATGGGAGCTAAGGGGCCCCGGGGCGTGACCCATCTGGACCCCAGGGGCATGATTAGCAGGAAATATGTAGGTGACCACTTGCAGTTGCTACATGCTAAATGTCTAAGCTCTGGGCCCTGTGGTTTCAAAGAAGAAGATTGTTGAAGTTTTTTTTTCCACTATGAGTCTATGGGAGCTAAAGGGGTCCCAGGTTGTGGCCCATTTGGACCCCAGGGGCATGATTGGCAGGAATTATGTAGGTGACCACTCGACATTGCTACATGGTAAATAACTAAGCTCTGGGCCCTGTGTTTTCAGAGAAGAAGATTTTTGAAGCTTTTTCCATTATGAGTCTATGGGAGCTAAGGGGCCCCGGGGCGTGGCCCATTTGGACCCCACGGACATGATTGGCAGGATTTATGTAGGTGACCACTTGCCATTGCTACATGCTAAATATCTAAGCTCTGGGCCCCGTGGTTTCAGAGAAGAAGATTTTTGAAGTTTTTTTTTTCCATTATGAGCCTATAGGAGCTAAGGGGGCCCCGGGGCGTGGCCCTTTTGGACCCTAGGGGCATGATTTGCAGGAATTATGTAGGTGACCACTTGCCGTTGGTACATGCTAAATATCTAAACTCTGGGCCCTGTGGTTTCAGAGAAGAAGATTTATGAAGCTTTTTTTTTCAATTATTAGTCTATGTGAGCTAAGGGGCCATTCGGACCCTAGGGGCATGATTGGCAGGATTTATGTAGGTGACCACTTGCCGTTGCTACATGCCAAATACCTCAGCTCTGGGCCCTTTGATTTCAGAGAAGAAGATTTTTGAAGCTTTTTTTCCATTATGAGTCTATAGGAGTTAAAGGGCCCCGGGGGTGGCCCGTTTGGACCCCAGGGTCATGATTGGCTGGAATTATGTAGGTGACCACTTGCCGTTGCTACATGCTAAATATCTAAGCTCTGTGCCCTGTGGTTTCAGAGAAGAAGATTTTTGAAGCTTTTTTTTTCAATATGCGTCTTTGGGAGCTAAGGGGCACCGGGGTGTGGCCAATTTGGACCCCAGGGGTATGATTGGCAGGAATTATGTAGGTGACCACTTGCCGTTGCTACATGCCCTGTGGTTCCCGAGAAATTTTTTTTTGAAACTTTTTGTTCCATTATGAGTCTATGGGAGCGAAGGGGCCCCGGGGCGTCGCCCATTTGGAACCCAGGGGCATGATTGGCAGGAATTATGTAGGTGACCACTGGCCGTTGCTACATGCTAAATATCTAAGCTCTGGGCCCTGTGGTTTCAGAGAAGAAGATTTTTGAAGCTTTTTTTTTCAATATGCGTCTTTGGGAGCTAAGGGGCACCGGGGTGTGGCCAATTTGGACCCCAGGGGTATGATTGGCAGGAATTATGTAGGTGACCACTTGCCGTTGCTACATGCCAAATATCTCAGCTCTGGGCCCCGTGGTTTCAGAGAAGAAGATTTTTGAAGCTTTTTTCCCTTATGAGTCTATAGGAACTAAAGGGCCCTGGGGCGTGGCCCGTTTGGACCCCGGGGGCATGATTGGCAGGAATAATGTAGGTGACCACTTGCCATTGCTACATGCTAAATATCTATACTCTGGGCCCTGTGGTTTCTGAGAAGAAGATTTTTGAAGCTTTTTTTTTCCATTCTGAGTCTATGTGAGCTAAGGGGCCCCGGGGCGTGGCCCATTTGAACCCTAGGGGCATGATTGGCAGGATTTATGTAGGTGACCACTTGCCGTTGCTACATGCCAAATACCTCAGCTCTGGGCCCTGTGGTTTCAGAGAAGAAGATTTTTGAAGCTTTTTTCCATTATGAGTCTATAGGAGCTAAAGGGCCCCGGGGCGTGTCCCATTTGGACCCCAGGGGCAAGATTGGCAGGAATTATATAGGTGACCACTTGCCGTTGCTACCCTGCTAAATATCTAAGCTCTGGGCCCTGTGGTTTCCGAGAAGAAGATTTTTGAAGCTTTTTGTTCCATTATGAGTCTATGGGAGCGAAGGGGCCCCGGGGCGTCGCCCATTTGGAACCCAGGGGCATGATTGGCAGGAATTATGTAGGTGACCACTGGCCGTTGCTACATGCTAAATATCTAAGCTCTGGGCCCTGTGGTTTCAGAGAAGAAGATTTTTGAAGCTTTTTTTTCATTATGAGTCTTTGGGAGCTAAGGGGCCCCGGGGTGTGGCCAATTTGGACCCCAGGGGCATGATTGGCAGGAATTATGTAGGTGACAACTTTCTGTTGCTACATGCCAAATATCTCAGCTCTGGGCCCCGTGGTTTCAGAGAAGAAGATTTTTGAAGCTTTTTTCTATTATGAGTCTATAGGAGCTAAAGGGCCCCGGGGCGTGGCCCGTTTGGACCCCAGGGGCATGATTGGCAGGAATTATGTAGGTGACCACTTGCCATTGCTACATGCTAAATATCTAAGCTCTGGGCCCTGTGGTTTCCGAGAAGAAGATTTTTGAAGCTTTTTGTTCCATTATGAGTCTATGGGAGCAAAGGGGCCCCGGGGCGTGGCCAATTTGGACCCCAGGGGCATGAATGGCAGGAATTATGTAGGTGACCACTGGCCGTTAATACATGCTAATTATCTAAGCTCTGGGCCCTGTGGTTTCAGAGAAGAAGATATTTTAATTTTTTCCCATTGTAAGTCTATGGGAGCTATATGTTGCCATGGCAACCAGAATTCCAATCTGAACAGCCCAAAAACCTTATGCAGCCTTTCCCCTTACCTGATGATGCTTCTCATGAAATTTGATCAAGATTGACCATGGGGTATTTGAGATATACTTATTTGAAATTGTTTACGGACGCACGCACGGACGGACGCACGCACGGACGGACGCACGGACGCACGACGGACAAAAAGTGATCACAAAAGCTCACCTTGTCACTACGTGACAGGTGAGCTAAAAACAATATTCACCAGAAAACGTGATTTCTTGTTGCAAGCACGTTTGGTGTTACTTTTCAAATCATGTATTATTGAAGTAAGGCTTGTACAGTATATATTCCCCGTGATTTGGCAAATAGTGAAAGGGCCAAACATTTGAGCCAGCGCATGACAAAACCTACAATAAGACATGTGCGCCCAACGAAGACTCTGATCAGCCTGCACATCCGCGCACTCTGACCAGAGTCTTCGTTGTGGGCTCTAAGTATAGCTAAGGATCCAATGCGCGTTCATGCAGCAAGAAAAGTCTCTGGCTAGACTATATGGATGCGCAGGCTGATCTGGGTCTTCGATGGGCGCACATGTCTTATTGTAGGTTTTGTCGTGCGCTGGCTCATTTTATATTCTTTGTTATTACGGTGTGAAGTTGGAACGAAAAAGTTTATTTAAAAAAAATAATAATAATAACGTAAAAGGTAATATATCAGCGCTATTTAATGTATTGCCAAGTGCATTAACTCTTGACATTGTATAATCTTGTTAACTGTTAATAATATCCCGTTTGCAATAACACGCTGCCTATACAAACGTTGAAAACATTAGAAAATAATAATAATAATAATAACTACAACAAACTTTCACCAGAAAGAAAACTCACATTTTACAGGAATCCCATTGTAGTCTGTGTGTCTCGTTTAATATGTTCACCTTGTTTGAAACCTGCATTATGATTCAATACCAATTTATACCGAATCAACCATCCTAGCAGCCCAATTAAGGGCCCATCGTAGTCTAACTGTTGGTTTTCTTTTGCTACAGCACTTCAGTAGTTCCTTGTTGTCGAGTCCTCGCCGTTGTTTCATCTCTGTAGTTGTTTGGTTTTCGTGTACTTGGAGCTGTTGCACTGATGAGTTAGGAGGCCTTCATGCGGACTGAACAAATTGTTTGTTTAAATCGCGACGGAAGTAAGGGCGAGGATTGTGGCCGCGTAAAATATATTTAGGCGACCCCCCATCCCGGTGAAATACTTTTCACTGACCGTTCCAACGCGGTTATTCTGTGGCGGTTTATATATGTTATACGAGGGTAGGCTGAAAAGTTCTGAGCTTGACCAAGAAGAAGGCATCGAACAGCCATTAAAATTTTGTATTCATTAAATCTCAAACTTTATTACTTGATTTGACTCAAATGAGTTCAAGTTTACCTGCAATAACGTAGAAATTCTAGACTTTGAAAATTGATACTCACACGTTTTTGAGAAAATGGACAAAATCTGGCATCGTGGTGTCATCAAGTACCTCCATAAAAAGGGGTTAGCTCATAAGGACATTCGTGCCCATATGGTTGCTACATTAGGGGATGATGCACCTTCGTATCCAACCGTGAAAAGGTGGGCAGCCAATTTTAAGATGGGCAAGGACAGCCTTGAAGATGATGACCGGTGTTGACGGCCCACAACGGCAACAACTGAGGAAACCATAAGCCAAGTGCACAGGGCTGTGATGGATGACAGGCGTTTAACTGTGAATCACTTAGCGAACACTGTTGGTATCTCCCGTGAACAAGCAGAGAACACTCTACACAGTGAATTAGGAATGTCGAAGGTTTCCGCCAGATAGGTGCCACGGCTTTTGACGCCTGACCAAAAGTTGACCAGACTGGACCTGTCACAAGCCAACTTTGCTATTTTTGAAGCAGACCAAGATGGTTTTCTTGACCGTTTTGTCACTCAGGATGAGTGTTGGGTTCATCACTTTGAGCCAGAGACCAAAAGACAATCCATGCAATGGAAGCACCCTGGCTCACCCCCTCCAAAGAAGGCAAAGGTCGTCTCCTCTGCAGGGGAGGTGATGGCATCAGTGTTCTGGGATGCCAAGGGTATAATATTCATAGATTACCTTCAAAAGGGCAGAACAATTAATGGGGAGTAATATGCAGATCTGCTAAAACAATTGCGAAAAGCAATTAAGGCTAAACGACCCGGACGGAAAATTGACAAAAGGGGTATTGTTCCATCAGGACAATGCGCCTGCTCATAAATCGGTTGTCGCAATGGCTGCTGTGAATGACTGTGGCTTCACACTTGTCGATCATCCCCCGTTTTCACCTGATCTAGCTCCATCAGATTATTTCCTGTTTCCAAACATGAAAAAGCACTTGGCTGGGCAGCATTATCGGTCAGACGAGGTGATAGCTGCAGTGGAGGAGTTTTCCAGGGACCAAGATGAGACCTTCTATACCACTGGGATCCAAGGACTCCAGCATCGCTGGAGGAAGTGTGTGGACAAGAATGGAGACTATGTTGAAAAAATGGCACTTTCAGCATAGACAAACCATTGGATCTTGGTCAGGCTCAGAACTTTTCAGCCTACCCTAGTATTTCGTTTGCATGTGTATTTTGCTGGTGTCTTTTTGTTTTGGATAGCCGATTGCCCTTGTTCACAGAGGGCCAACAGGGGTGCGTCCGTTGGTTTATTCACCTTATTTGCATTATCTGCTGGTTCCTAGTCTGAAGGTTATCAGTATTGGAAAAACAGGTAACCAGACCCCCTGACCTTTCAAGGTCAGGGGGGTCTGGTTACCTGTTTTTCCAATATTGACAATGTGCAAGCTGGGAGCCTGCAAATAATGCAAATAGGTGAATATCTAAGTTGTTTCGTGCTTTGTTGTCTAAACCGCGACAGAAGTAAGGGCGAGGATTGCGGCCGCGTTAAATCGATTTAAGCCACCCAAGCGGAATTCGTGTCACTGACCGTTCCAAGGCGGTTCTTCTGTCGCGGTTTATTTTTGTTATGGTTTATCTTTGAGTGTGTGTATCGCTAGTATTGTTGTTAGGGATAGCAAAGTGGCCATTTTGTCCTGTTGACTTTTCGCTGTTGGTGTTTACATTGGGGTGTAGTTATTTCGTGTTTGTGTTTCTTTGCCTTTGGTGTCTCTGATGGGAGCTGTGGGTTAATTGTATCGATTCCTGATCATTGCTTTCAATTCTAGTTTTCAAATAAAGGCAACTTATAATCGATAGTAACCTCTAATACCTTCTACTGACATATAATACGTATAGTGACCAGACAGACCTACTTATCAGCTCGGCCCCCGCGCATAGGGGCTTGAAGAAATATATGGGCTGCATGATGCTTCCACGCAGAGCTGAATCCGGCCCGCACACTAGTACTGGTAAATCGCTTAGAGGATCTAAGCCTGTCCAGGAACCGCGGTGCGAGGCGGACCGTCCATGCTAATAAACCCTATTGGTTTCATTGGGCGACAGGGCTTGAGATGTCATTTCATCTCAATGTCGTGTAAAAGTCCCACAGAATTGGAAGCAACGTCTCCGAAATTACCTTTGCAGTGTTGACGGAGACGTTAAACCTCAAATCACACAAACAATACTTATCAGCTACCTTAATTGCAAGACGGAGTGTAAACAGTAAAATAAAACCTTTATGTTCAGGAAATCAACCAAACTGCAAGTTTACTGTATTTATTAAAATACATTTACAGAAATTTCAGCTAGAGTCTTACCTTTTCGGGTTTTCCTGGTTTGAATGGTCGATTGGAATAATTATATAGAGGATCTTACATGAGTGTTCATGTATTATTGAATTTATTAAACGAGTTGAGGAAAAGGGATAAAATGCGAGGCTTTGCCGAGCAGTTTTATCCCTTTTCCTCAACGAGTTTAATAAATTCAGTAATACAAGAGCACGAATGCAAGATTCTATTTATCATATGACATTTAAAAAGCATTTTATTCACGATTGTTTACAAAAATATCAACATTCCGCCATTAGTAAACGCGCGTTACGGGACATATCTAGCTAATTTGCATATTTATTCTACTAGAGGATTATCGAAAGTATAACATGGCGTTATCACACTCTCAGACACGACCCTATATGATAAACACTGATTGCGGTTGCTTTGTATGCTTGTTTGTGTTGGAGTTTAACGGCCCAGTCAACACTATTTAGGTCATTTTGAGCCAGTCAGTTACCTATCCACACTTATCCTGGGCAGGTTTATATGTAAGCGGTTAACCAGTACATATTTCTTGGGCAAGCTTATACGTAAACGGTTAACCAGTACAGTGCACATTCTTTCGCCAGAAACTGACAACTGCCCTTCTTGAATAATCGGAAGGGAGAGAATGACCGTATAAAAGATTTCATGATCAATCTCCAACGAAAGAATGCCGGTTGCCAACCACGGCAGTTATCGACCCCGCGATCTCCTGATCACCAGTCACACGCGCATCCGACTGAGCTACCGAGGCCGGAGATATTGCGGTTGCATCTAACCTCGAAGATATTGACTTTTAATCTGCAGATTTTCATACAGAACGTAAAACGTTGATAAGATTGTGATGTTTCTGACGTTTCTGTGGCGCGATAACTTTAATTTGGCGTCACGTAACGCTACGTGTGCTTTGGATAACGTTTTACCTGTCGCACTGTCTGTCGTCTTTTTGGTAATTTTTGCTCAATAAGGACAAAAACTCCTTATTTTTCGGGATCGCGGTATAAACTAACACGGTAAGTGCATTTAATAATTAAATATAATTGGCTCGCCGCGATAATTTCATAAGGGCTCGATGACGCTTGTCCCTATAAAATTGTCTAAGGCTAAACCATAATATTTTATAATTAAAGGCCCTAACCATGTGTATATTATATAGTTTAATACTTCTTCATGGCTGCTTATTGGTCATGCATATTTATGGTTGTGTCCCACATATAGAAGGTAGGTGCTAGTTAGAAACATCACAATGGGGCGATATTAATTATCTGGCTCTAACGAGTGCCTACAATCTTTTTCGTCAAACAAATACATTAAGACAGCATATCCATGTGACAAAGAGCATCATGTCATTTCTCCAAAACGGTTATTTTTCTGATGAAAATTTGTGACATTTGTCTTATTGTTACCCGAAAGTAGGTTGTGGGTGCTCGTTAGAACCGCCTCATTGAGGCGGTTCTAACGAGCACCCACAACCTATGTCTTGGAACAAAAAAAAACAACTATTGTATACCCCTATAAACCCCAATGTTCTCTTTGTAATGTGTGGTTTTAGTGTGTGTTGGTTAGGGGAGGAGTGGACATTTCGTGGACGTGTTAACGTGATGATAGGAAATATAATATATGACCTTGTAGGTCCAAGTCTTCCTTATATAAACCTAGACTTCCAAGAGTATTAATGATACGGACTTGTAAAAGTGATTCATATTTGTGGCTGAAAAGAGAAAACTACAATATTTTTTCATCAAAAGAGGTTAATGAGAAGACGCTTACTATCTGAGATGTCTGTGTTATTCTAATTGCTTATATAGGATTAAACACATGTTTTAGCGTTGGCAGAAGTATGACACTCCACTAATTAGTGATTTCGTTGCTGTGGCCTCTCGGTTAACTCGGTTAACTGTCTCGCCTGTGTGTTCGGGCATTTCATGCTGCCTTTTCACATTTGAACTCTTATTCTAAAGTCGCATTTCAATGGTCCGAACACGTTTGAGACTATGAAAATTTGCTCTAGCTAGAGGCAGTTTGAACCACTTAGCGTAAATGAAAAAGCCAGGAAAAAATAATGGGCATCATTTTATAATATATTTTTAAATCTTCTTTAAAATAAAGGTATGTCGTGTGTACTTATTAGAATTGCCTCAGAGTACAAACAACATAATTGTTCAAGGTAAGAAAATTATCTCTAAAATTAAGCACTAAATATTTGTCGGAAGAATTTCAAAGAAGTCAGGGAAAATGAGTTATTCGTGTTCGAGTGATTGAAAGTTTTTTTTTACAGAAAATAAAATGTGTTAGGATTTCCAAGTTAATACACTATTTAACATATTTTGTTGACACTCAATATAAGACACCCAATATACATGTAAATGTCCAATAGAAACGTTCTTATGAAATTACAAACTGCAAATGAAAGATCACAATATACAAGTAATATGTTTTTGTTTGTTTAAACTGAGGTTTAACATCCTTCCAAACACTATTTAGGTCATTTTGGAGAGGTTGCTTCCAATTTTGTGGGACATTTACCCGACATTGAGATGACATGACATCACAAGCCCTGTCTCCCAAAAAAACATTAGGGATGTTTTGTTGGGACGGTCCGACTTTCACCACTTTGCCTGGGCAAAAATTATGAAGAAATCTGATTTTCCGAATCAATTAAAAATCATTAAACGCAACAAAAGAATGGAGTTACATGTAAGTTTATGCAGCAGACAGCATGTCTAGCAGTCAACCCAGTTATGGTTGATGACGTAGCTTCACGACGGGGTGTCATGTCTCAGACTGGATGACGGCCCAAACTTAAAACTTTACATGTAGTTAGTGGTTGGTGCTTGATTCCCATCTTTGGATCGACTCTTCGTGCTATATACCTGGCGATTGTCTTTAGCTGCGGCTTACCGTCAGTGTGTGGAACAAGATACGAGCCCACACCTTTGTTTCGTCAAAGTTAATTAATTTGATTTTTATTTCATTTTGTTCGAATTTCTCAGGTGGACCAACTATTTGGTGTGATGTAAATCTTATTACGACCCGAGGCGAAGGTTGGGCCCATAGGATCGATTTAAACTCCCCGGTAATGGTTCTGATGTAGTTTATTCTTAATGTATTTTTGTGGGGTTTTCCGACGGAGCTTTTCATGTTGAATGTGCTTATTTATGGTTGTGTATTATTATTTGAGCCAGCGCATGACAAAACCTACAATAGGACATGTGCGCCCAACGAAGACTCAGATCAGCCTGCGCAACCGCGCAGTCTGATCATAGCCTTCGTTGTGCGCTCTAAGGATAGCAATGGGCCCAATGCTCCTTCATGTAGCAAGAGAAGTCTCTGGTAAGACTATATGGATGCGCAGACTGATCAGAGTCTTCGATGGTCGCACATGTCCTATTGTAGGTTTTGTCGTCCGCTGGCCCATTTATCTAATTATCCCCCGCCGAAGGCGGAGGGATATAGTTTTGGCGTTGTCCGTCCGTCCTTCCGTCCTTCCGTCCGTCCGTCCTTCCGTCCGTCCGTCACACTTTTTTGTCCGGAACCGTTTCTCAGCAACTATTGCATGGAATTATATGAAACTTGAAATAAATATGTATTATTATGCTGTGGTGATGCACGCGCAATTTTTTTTTCGGATTGACTTTTTACATCCAGAGTTATGGCCCCTTGAATGATTGAATTTCTGGATTTTTCGTCGTCTCACTTTGTCCGGAACCGTTTCTCAGCAACTATTGCATGGAATTAAATGAAAATTGAAATAAATATGTATTATTATGCGGCAGTGATGCACGCGCAATTTTTTTTCGGATTGACTTTTTACATCCAGAGTTATGGCCCCTTAAATGATTGAAATTCTGGATTTTTTCGTCATCTCACTTTGTCCGGAACTGTTTCTCAGCAACTATTGCATGGAATTAAATGAAACGTGAAATAAATATGTATTATTATGCTGCGGTGATGCACGCGCAATTTTTTTCTGGATTGACTTTTTACATCCAGAGTTATGGCCCCTTAAATGATCGAAATTCTGGATTTTTCGTCGTCTCACTTTGTCCGGAACCGTTTCTCAGCAACTATTGCATGGAATTAAATGAAACTTAAAATAAATATGTATTATTATGCTGTGGTGATGCACGCGCATTTTTTTTCCGGATTTACTTTTTACATCCAGAGTTATGGCCCCTTAAATGATTGTAATCCTGGATTTTTCGTCGTCTCACTTTTTTGTCGGGAACTGTTTCTCAGCAACTATTGCAGTGAATTATATGAAACTTGAAATAAATATGTATTATTATGCTGTGGTGATGCACGCACAAATTTATTTCGGATTGACTTTTTACGACCAGAGTTATGGCCCCTTAAATGATTAAAATTCTGGATTTTTCGTCGTCTCACTTTGTCTGGAACCGCTTCTCAGCAACTATTGCATGGAATAAAATGAAACTTGAAATAAATATGTATTATTATGCTGCCGTGATGCACGCGCATTTTTTTTTTCGGATTGACCTGGATTGACTTTTTTATCCAGAGTTATTTCCCCTTAAATGATTGAAATTGAGGAATTTTGTCTATTCGGTGATTATATCGGGGTTTTTTTAATATTCGCGAATTTTATTTTGGTATCCTTGAAACCACATAACAGGTAAATAAACCTCAACTTTGACAGACAAGTTAATCTCTACTGATAATTAGGTCAGTAGGTCAGGGTACAGCCTCTCATCCAGGGAGTAAATGTTCAGCGGGGCCCTTCCTCATTGTCTCTAGTTTGCTTCTTAGAACCATCCTCAATTTTGGCAAGATATATTTTCTTGCCATTCTACACGAAAAACCCATTCGGCGGGGGATATCAATTCAACGAATTTGCTTGTTTTCATTACCTCTCCCTGTTGCACCGTAATCAACTCTTCTGCAGAAGAGGGGACTATGTTGTTTGTGGTTTTAGTTTTACTCTTCTTCTTGGTGACATAGGTAGGTTGTAATCTTTGATTCTGGGTTTTCCTTGGCATCTATTTCTGCAATGTTTCAGTCCCTCTAAGCGGTTTAACAGTACTCATGTGCGGTCGGTTTCAGCTCTTCGTGGCAGCATCATGCAGCACAATCTATTTCTCCAAGCGGAGGCCCACAAGTAATATGTACGAAATGAGGTCAATCTTTCCAAATGTAAGCTTTTTAGCTTTATCAAACTGTTTGTGCATGCGCAGTTTCGACGTTTGTCTTCTTCGGTAA
>OY757017.1:83154393-83202445 GCA_963580285.1 Lucinisca nassula
CGCAAGACATATATAGCTATAGATACATTTTGTCAATATCAAACGTTTTCCCTTTCATCAGAATATGCTGGCGTGTGTATAAAGTTTTTCGCGTGGTGAAATTTCCCTATCATGTCACCATATACTACGTCGTCTAACGGAAGCGCCCAAATGTCATGTTAGCATGCGGATATGGAGTGATATCAGCCCGATTATTACTCGGATCGGTAAATAGCAAATTTCTCAAAAATCATTATTTATAATAATCTAAGATATTGCAGCTGCTTATGTTGTAAACAACTTTCATGTATCATATAAAATATTTTGGCATTGTTGCATATTAAATACATTAAAATTTCTATATTAAGACCACCTTTGGGACTGTTCAAAAGTGGTCTTTAGGACCACTTTTGAACCGCCCCAAAGGCGGTCTTTCATTCGTGATACTGGGTGTAGAAAACACATAACAAGAATACATTACACCTTCTCAATAAGCTTTTAAAAGCCGATTTAGATTTAAAAGCATTCTAAAATAAGTGAACAAACGCATTTCATTTTATTCCGAAAATACGAACTTATTACCCCCTAAACCTAAGACGTCTTTACGTCACCTTAATTTAGGTATTCAAGAATTTCATAGGAAGTTTGTTTTGGCTCATGCTGATACGGCCGCTAACATTGCGGTCGTTTTTTGACGACTTCACTATGTTAACACTCTTCAACAAGAACTTGGTGGTACTAAGGTCTATGAACGTCAGTCTTTAGCTGTAGAGAGGGCTTTGGTTGATGACCACATTTGTCATTCAGCCACAATTTTGCTGTCCGTGTTACAGAGGACCAAGATAAGATTCCTACGTTATATTGGTTACCTGAACTTCATAGAAGACCCTACAAAGCACGGTTTATTGAAAATTCAAGGTCTTGTATCACCACTGAACTTTCCAAATTATTAACTTCATGTCTTACTGCCATCAAAAAACGTGATTAAATATTGCGACAAAGTCATTGAAAGATCAGGTTGAAATCTGTTTTGGTCTATAAAAATTCTAATGACGTTTTAAATAAATTGAAATCCAGGGGTTTTCGTGCTTCAAGTCTGTCTACTTCTGATTTTTCCACGCTTTACACTACACTTCCTTATAATCTTATAAAAGAAAAACTTAATGGTTTAAATGAATGGACATTTAATAGGGAAGACTCCCTCAATCTTGCAAGTAATGTAAGAAATGATTTTTTTCGCTTCTGAAGAGCATAAAAATTGTACTTTATGGTCATGTCAGAAAGTGTGTGAAGCTCTCACCTTTCTACTTAACAATATTACATAAGATTTGGTACTAAGTTATTTAGACAAGTTGTGGGAATTCCGATGGGTACTAATTGCGTACCACTTGTGGTTGATCTGTTTTTTGTTTTTTTTTTGTTTTGTTTTTTTTTTATTTTGGTTATGAGTGAGACTTCTTGATGTCCCTTTCTGCTGATAATACCTATTTCGATGGTTTGATCGGTCGAATGTACCCCCTCCCCCAGAACTTAAGTTAAATAAAGCAAATTCTTCTGATACCGAGGCCCCGATTTTTGGATTTACATCTATCTATTGTAGAGTGGTTTGTTTCGTGCAAAATTTATGATAAACGCGATGATTTTGATTTTGAGATTGTAAATTTTCCTTTTTTTGGATAGTGATGTTCCTCGAGCGCCATCCTATGGCGTTTATATTTCGCAGTTAATTCGATTTGCCAGAGTGTGTAGTCATGTAACTGACTTCAACACTCGTAATAAATTGTTAACGGCTAAACGTCTTAATCAGGGTTATCGGTACCATAAACTACGCAAAGCCTTTTCAAAATTTTATAGACGTCATTCTGAATCAATTTCAAAATTCACTATTGGACTTAAATCTCTTCTGCATCAAGGTCTATCGGAACCCGAATTTTATGGTGACTTAGTATATAAATTCAGTAAAAAATATATAACCGCAATGACATCAGCACCCAATTTCGTAAAATCATTCTTCGCTATAAAAAGATTTGGTACAACATAAATGTTATCCGACAGACTGCATGCATGGTAGTTAACCCAATCACGGTTATCAACTTTGCTTCCCTCTTTAATTGCATGCCGGTGGGTCAGGCCTCAGATTCTGTGACGGTTCCAGCGTAAAGGCTTATTGAGAATTAGAGAGATCTAATTCAAGGTAATGTTGGTTGGTACCTGGTGCTCTGTCGCTGGTCGGGCCCATCGGCGTCTAACTATTGGTTTTCTTTTGCTCCAGCATTTCAGTGGTTTCTAGCTGTCGAGTCCTCAACGTTTTTTTTTCATCTCCGTGGTTGTTTGATTATTTGTGTTCACGGAGATGTTGCACTGATGCGTTAGGAGGCCTTCATGCGGACTGAAGAAATTATTTGTCTAAATCGCGACGGAAGTAAGGGCGAGGATTGTGGCCATGTAAAGTGGATTTAAGCCTCCCTGTGGAATTCGTTTCCGCTGACCGTTCCAAGGGGGTTCTTCTGTCGCGGTTTAGTTTTGTTATGGTTTGGGTGTTTGTGTCGCTTATATTATTTATTATTATTTTTTTTTTTTGGATAGCCTATTGGCCTTTTTGTGGGATATAACTGTCCTTTTTTCCGCTATTGATGTTTCAATTAGGGTCTGTTGTTTCATGTTTGTGTTTCTTTCCCTTTGGGGTCTCTGATGGGCGCTGTGGGTTGATTGTATGGATTCCTGATCATTGCCGCCACATCTCTTTAGTCTTAATTTTAGTTGGTAGTTAGCGGAATTTTACTGTACATCACGGCGAGTAAAACGCTTTTAAATTTTGATGAAGAATTTTAAAGGCTTCTTTAAAATGTTGTGTGTATGCTGATACCGTAGGTCTTTTCTAACCCAAAAGAACGGGTTGATTCTATCCTAGCGTTGTATGGAAATTTTGTTTCGGCCATGGGCGGCTTAAAAGAAAAAGTAAACTAGACATGTTTAAAGAAGAAAACTATTTTCTTTAGAATACATATGACTCAATAAACTATGCGACCTTTTGAAAATGAGATCAAGATCTCAAAAATAATTAATAAGTCTGTGTTAGCTTGCCAAGATATACTATACCAAGTCTAGCCAGACTTTTTGTTCAATCTGTTCGAGAGATATCGTGCAGACAAGCAAAAACTGAACAATCCAAAGATTTTATTTGGTTTATTTTTGATCGATTAGGGAGAAATAATTCACAAGTGTTCTAAGGCTTCCGAATGAAAAAAAAACGGGTGAGCGATAACGAACAAACGTTTTGCACGAAATCCTTAGAATATATGTGAATTATTTCTCCATAATCAATCGGAATAACAAAATAAGTTGTGAATTACATTTTCATTTATGATTTATCGCTGCAGTTTCATATTTAGTCGTTCTGACTTCCTATCAAAATAGTTCCGGTAAGGGCATGAATTTCAGGAGGCGTGGTTTAGTTTGAAAATCGGTGGCCATCTTGTTTCAAATTTAGTGCAAAAATCATCCTATGTTTGAAATACAGATGCAGCAATGTCATGAAAGTAGACCTGTCTAATCAAGAAAACCATACATTATCTTCGGCTTGCAAGTATTTCCCAAAAAAAACATCAAATGAATGTGAATATTGAATAAAAAGCTAAAAGGTTGCCTTTGGAAACAAAGAAAACATAGTTGAATGGAAATCGAAGACTCGGTTTTATTGAATCGCTTCATACACAACAATATAGTTTACAAGGCTGCCTACGCCTCCTAGCACTGGCTTAAGCGACATTCGATTTTCAAAGTAACCAGAATGGGCTCAATGACCCAAAAAGAAACGCAGATATAATCTGCACTACGATGAAGCACGGGGAGACTTTTTATTGCCGCTACACGACACTTAACACCAGCTGCAGTGAGGTAAATAAAAAGCTAAAAAGCTGTCTTTGGAAACAAAGAACGTATAAAAGAACGAATATCGGAGACTCGGTTTTATTGAGTCTCTTCATACACAGCAATATAGTTTGCAAGGCTGCATATGCCTTCTAGCACCGGCTTAAGCGATATTCGATTTTCAAAGTAACCAGAATGGGTTAAATTGAAGTCGGATTTCTATGGTTTTAAAAGATTTTCAGCCAGACGTCAACTATTGCTTTTTTTTTGTTACAAACGACGTCGGAATGCCAGCATTTTCCGCAAGGGAATAGAAAACAAAACACAAGGACTTATGTCTGGCGAATCGCTTGTCAGAAAAGGTGGCGCTAATGTCATCGATAACTGTACAGTTAAACGCACGGGTACAGATTCTGTTTACGCACATACGGAATACTTTGAAATTATGGTTTTATGGGGTAAAAAGGAAATAAAAACATTATTTTCCCGTTGTTATTATTCTATAGTGTCGTATCTTTCACCACTGAAATATATTCTCGAAAATTTAAAAATAATTAGATTACACTTTATTGCATTAACAAGTATGGCTCTCGCCACAAACGCCCTGCTACGATAACATTAACTACTTTTGTTTAATAATGGAACATACCTTTTTCATTTTGTTCGCTTAGCAGTTAATAAAGTTATATATCATATTTATTTATTTATTTATTTATTTATTTATTTAATGTAAAAGTTGTCTGAATATTATTTGACCATTATCGTCATGAAATTCTTAAAGTTTTCTTTTTGTCAATTATTAAATATTTATTTTAATTCTAAGCACCGGCACTGGAGAAAAGTGAAAACAGACAAAAGAGAAACTAATCGACATTTGATTTGTTTTGCATCCAAAAAGTCAATATGATTAGATTTTTACTTTATCCAAACAATTCCTACTTTGTGCAGAGGCATTTTACTCCTACTTTGCGCAGGACAATATGTTCTATAAAATGATAATTCCAGAAGTGTACCGATTCATACTTTGCGCAGGACATATATAGTTATAAATACATTAAGTCATTTAAAAAAGTTTTCACTTTTATCAGAATATGCTCGCGTGTGTAAAAAATTTTTTCGGCAGATCTCACCATACACTACGTCGTCCATTACGAAAATACGCCTATACAAATTCAGTGTAACCTTTATCGCCGAAAAAGTGAAGATTTTAAGATGAAAAAAATGTGATATTTTTCTTATTTCTGCTCAAAATATAGATTGTGGGTACTCGTTAGAACCGCTTCGATGAGGCGGTTCTAACGGGTGCCCACAATCTATATTTTAGAGCAGAAATCAGAAAAATAAGGTTTACCCCTGTAAACCCCGGTATTACTATATAAAGGTGGGATCAAGGGGGTCAAAATTATATAGGCGTGTTTTCGTGACGTAACAGAACGTTCAAATGTCAAATTAGCATGCTGATATGGAGAGATATCAGCCCGATTATCAGGTAGAAGAAAGTGGTTTTATTTAAAGACAGTCTTTAAATTTAAAGACAGTCTTTAAATAAAACAATTTCTTCTACCTGATTATTTCTCGGATCGGTAAATAGCCAATTTCTCAACATTCATTATTTATAGCTATATAAAAATCTAAGATACTGCAGCTGCATAGGTTATTAACAACTTTCATGTATCATAAGGTATTGTTGCATATTAAATACGTTAAATTCTTATATTAAGACCACTTTTGGCACTGTTCAAAAGTGGTATTTAAAACCACTTTTGAACCGTCTCAAAGGTGGTCTTTCATTCGATGATACTGGGTGTTTTTTTTTTTTTTTTTTTTGGTTTTGGTTGTACGGCCCTTCCAAGGTTATTTCACTCATATCGAGCCGATTGTTAATCAGAGGTGGGCGAAAACCGGAGTACCCTGAGATAAAAAAACACCTGACCTTCAGTTGCAGAACTTGGTATCTCACATGTGACCTGAGCGAGGCTCGAACCCCAGCGGTGAGAGACCTAGTGATTAAGAAAGAGTCGGCGCTCTTACCCACTAGGTCACGGAGGCCCGTCGATACTGGGTGTAGACCTTGTTGCAGAAGAGATTGAAAAGTAGAATTTAAACAAAGATCAGGAATCGATTCAATTAACTTTCTCCACCCATCAAAGACACCAAAGGGAAAGAAACACAAACATGAAGCGACCAGACCATAATGGAAACCTAAACAAAGGAAGGCCATAAGGACAGTTACTTTCCCGCAAAATGGCCATCCAAAATGAAAAGACACAAGTGATACACACAGTAAGTAACAAACAAGAACATAAATAAACCACCACAGAAGAACCGCCTTGGGACGGTCAGTGAAGAGAATTCCACTGGGGGGGGGGGGGCTTAAATCGATTTTACATGGCCATAATCCTCGGCCTTACCTCTGTCGCGGTATATACTAATTTTGTTTAGTCCGCATGAAGGCTCCCTAACTCACCAGTGTAACATCTCCGAGAACATACAAATCAAAAAATTACAGAGATGAAACAAGGTTGAGAACTCGACAGCATACAGCAACAGAATTGCTGGAGCAAAAGAAAACCAACAGTTAGACTCAGAGGGGCCCGACCAAAGACGGAGCATCAGGCGCCAACCAACATAAAAAGTACTAAAATAAAATAAAATTCCATTTATGTTTTTACGCTGGAACCGTCATATAATCTTAAGCCCGACCCACCGGTGTGCAATCAAAGAGGGAAGCAAAGTTACCAACCGTGATTTGGTTAACCACCATGCATGCAGTCTGTTTTATAGCATTTATGTTGTACCCAATCTTTATATATCGACGAACGATTTTACGAAATTGGGTTCTTAAGTCATTAGAGGCATGTATTTTTCTAAATTTATATACGAAGTCACCATAGAATTCGGGTTCCGATAGGCCTTGTTGCAGAAGTGTTTTAAGTCCAACATTGAATTTTGAAACCAAATCAGATTTAGTCTTAATTTTAGTTGGTCTTAAAAGCGGAACATTACTGTACATCCCGGCCAGTAAAACGCTTTTAAATTTTGATAAAGCACTTTGAAGGCTTCTTTAAAATATTGTGTGTATGCTGATACCGTAGGTCTTCAGAAGATTCCATTTAGAAAATACGCCTATATAAATACATTGTAACCTTTATCCCCGAAAAATGAAAATTTTAAGATGAAAAATTGTAATATTGTTCTTATTTCTGCTCAAAATATAGATTGTGGGCACTCGTTAGAACTGCCTCATCGCGGCGGTTCTAACGAGTACCCACAATCTATATTTTAGAGCAGAAACAAGAAAAAGAAGGTTTACCCCTGTAAACCCAAGTTTTACTATATAAAAGTGGGGATCAAAGGGATCAAAATTATATAGGCGTGTTTTCGTGATGCGATTAATTTTGCACGTGCCTTTTCTAACCATCGCAGTCGTCACATACTTGGACGAGATATTACACCCACATGATTGAGTGTCATTATTTTGTATTTCTATCTGGTGTCAATTAGTTTAAGCAGCAGCTGCAAATAGACTGTAGGTCTCCCAGATGGTCAAAAGTGCACTTAACGGCGTATACTTAATGAAGTAAAAAGCCACATTTTCGTTTCGGGACTTCAGTATAATAATTTCCGAGTTTGTTTCTTTGTTTGTTTGAATTCTGGTTTAACTTCCCCGTCAGCACTGTATAGGTCATTTTGGAGACGCTGCGTCCAATTGTGTGTGACTTTTACCCGACATTGAGACAAAATGACATCTCAAGCCCTGTCGCCCAATGAAACTAATAAGGTTTACTAGCTAGTCTAGCCATGAAAACATGAACACTTCATATTTTCCAGTTCTGTGGTGTATTCCTTGCTTCCAAAGGATAACACTTTCAAAAACATATTATAAGCATGGATGGACCGCCTCGCACCGCATTGCCTGGGCAGGCTTAGATACTCTAAGCGGTCTACCAGTACTCGTGTGCGGTCGGTTTCAGGTCTGCGTGGATGCAGCATGCAGCCCGTCAGTTTCTTGAAGCCCCGATGGGCGGGGGCCGAATTATTTCCGAGTTCGTCAATTATGCCAATCACAATTAGGATACTTTGTCGATGCCATCACGAAAACACGTTTATATAATTTTGACCCCCCCCCCCCCCCCCTTGAACCCCACTTGTATGTAGTAAAACTGATGTTTACAGTGGTAAACGTCATTTTTCTTATTTCTGCTCTAAAATATAGATTGTGGGCACTCATTAAAACCGCCTCGATGAGGGGGTTCTAACGTGTATCCACAATCTATATTTTGAGCAGAAATAAGAAAATTATCACAATTTTTTCATCTTAAAATGTTCTATGTTTGGCGGTAAAATTTACAGTGTATTTATATAGGCGTGTTCGTAAAGACTGTGCTTGACCCTAAATGGCTAAATGCCCAAGGGACTGGCTGAGTTTGTTTGAAAAAGGGTATACTGCACTCTCGATGGTATAAAGTTGGAATTTTGTAAAATATTGGTACTTCAAAATCACTGTGAATTATCTTAAAGTTTGAATCGTCTGAGTTAAAAGTATCGAGAGTCTTTCAACTAAACAGGCAATACTGTCGGCGCAAGAAAAATGTTATATTGTTATCGTATCTTTTGAACTGGCTACTACTTCTTATATAACCGGCCCCGATAGCTCAGTTGATAGAGTGTCCGCTCCGGGGAACGGGAGGTCACGGGTTCGATCCCGGGCCGCGACATACCAAAGTCGTTAAAATGGTACTAGCTGCTTCTCGCTTGGCACTCAGATTTCACGGGGTAGAGCTAGGACTGGTCGACCCAGTGGCAGGATAGTGTGACAGGGTGTGGTAGCATGTAATGTGTCTGGGACATGATACTTCAGTGAGGCAGCACTATAATGTGAGCATTGAGCTCCCTGTCGCAACCAGACACCGTCGTGATATGACTGAAAAAATGTTGAAAGCGACGTTAAACCGGAATTCACACACACACTACTACTTATATTCACGTGCAAGACAGCTCGATTAAGGGTTGTAATAGTGCTCAACAATCAAACGGGAGAGAGAGAGAGAGAGAGAGAGAGAGAGAGAGAGAGAGAGAGAGAGAGAGAGAGAGAGAGAGAGAGAGAGAGAGAGAGAGAGAGAGAGAGAGTGAGTGAGTGAGAGGGGCTGTATTTGAGTTATTTATTACAATACAAGCAATGTGCGTGAACATCCAATTGTTAATTTTTATAAGCTTACGGTTTCCAGTGAAACATCTACTTTAATTGTTAAACCAATTGGTTCTACACAGAACCATTCTATGCAAAACGAGTTCTGCAAGCATCAACAATACATGTGTCTAACAAGAAATAAGGAAACCATCACGCAAACACGCCTAAATTATATTTACCCCCTCAAACCTCACTTTAATACAGTAAAACTCGGGTTTACTTAAGAAATGAAATTTATTTTTCTGCAGTTCATTGAAGTATGAACGCAGTGGGTCGCATACAAAGTAAATGAACCCCGAAGGGGTTCATGTTAACTTTGCTAGCGACCCACTGTCGTTCATACTTTTATGAAAAGCAGAAAAAAAATAAGTTTTTTTTTATATATTTACATTATTTGCCCCTCATCACTGGGCGAAAAAATGCTTGTAGGGCAAACTTTTAAAGCTGAAAAACATTTACACGCTGTTTTTCAAAAAAGAGCGGAGCAGCGTTGACGTCATCAACGCCTGTAGAGAACAATGGTTTAGAATGACGTCACTTAACGGCACTGAAAATCATGTGATTCGATGCGTTCATGGAAGTATGAACGCAATTGTTTTCTGTAGGTTTACATTAGACTTTACACTGGAAATGTAAACATAGGGGTATGCATCATTTTTCTTATTTCTGCTCTAAAATATTGATTGTGGTTAATCGTTAGAACCGCCTCGATAAGCGGTTCTAACGAGTACAACAGTCTATATTTTGATCAGAAATAAGAAACAAATCACATTTTTTCAGCTTCAAATTTTCCCTTTTTGGGGGTAAAATTTACAATGCATTTGTATAGACGTGTTTTCGTAATGAAAGAAACTATCCTCGCCACTCCATTTTATGGAGCTTTGCATTTGTCTCTGAAAACAGACTGGCTCAGAAAAAAATCTTCTTCACTCCCATTACGAAAACAAACCTATACAAATACATTGTAAACTTTAACGCCGGACAAATGCAAATTTTAAGATGAAAAATTGTGATATTTTTTTTAATTCTGCTCAAAATATAGATTGTTGGTAATCGTTAGAAGGCGGTTCTACCGAGTACCCCACTATCTATTTTTAAGGAGAAATAAGAAAAAAAGGTTTACCCCTGTAATCTCCAGTTTACGAGGGTCGAAATTATATACATTACGAAAACACGCCTATACAAATACATTGCCACCTTTATCGCCGAAAAAATGAAGATTTTAAGATGAAAAATAACGATATTTTTCTTATTTCTGCTCAAAATATAGACTGTGGGTACTCGTTAGAACCGCCTCATCGAACCGCCTCTAACGAGTACCCACAATCTATATTTTAGAGCAGAAATAAGAAAAATAAGTTTTACCCCTGTAAACCCCAGTTTTACTATATAACGTGGGGTTCGAGGGGGTCAAAATTATATAGGCGTGTTTTCGTGAGGGGCGTATTTTCGTGATGATTTTCTTCAGTTTTGTGCTGTAGTCGGTGCTAACAAAGGATTACCCGTCTTTTTTTCAGAACATTTAACTTCACCACAGCTGGTGTTAAGCGAATGTGTGGCGGCCGTAAAAAGTCTCCTTGCTCTTCATCGTAGTGTGTGTTATTTTTGGATCATTGATTTCACTACGGAATTTAGGAGATATTTGAGGGTCACATTTAAGGTCTAAGTGGCCGAAGCTAGCTAGTCTGACCCAGAAAAAAAATTTGTACCATTATGAAAACACGCCTATACAAATGCATTGTAAACTTTATCGCTGAGTGAGTGAGTGTTTGAGTTTAACGCCCCACCAACAGCTAAGGTCATACGGAGACGGGACCTCGGTTTAAAGACTCATCCGAGAGTCTGGAGAAGCCCGGGATCGATCCTGCGATCCCTGGTTTACAAGGCGAGCAGCGTAACCACTACACCACGAAGGCTTCTACTTTATCGCCGAAAACAAGATCATTTTAAGATGAAAAAATGTGATATTTTTCTTTTTTCTGCTCGACATATTGATTGTGGGTACTCGTTAGAACCGCCTCATTCGCCTCAATGAGGCGTTTCTAACGAGTACCCACAATCTGTATTTTAGAGCAGAAATAAGAAAAATAAGGTTTACCCCTGTAAACTTCAGTTTTAGTATATAAAATGGAGGTTTGGGGGGGGGGGGGGTCAAAATTATATAGGCGTGTTTGCGTGATGACTCTATTGTTTTAAGTTCTTTATTATAGTGCTTGCTTCCAAAGGATAACCCCCTTTTTCAGAACAATTAACACAACCACAGCTGGTGTTAAGGAAATGTTTGGTGACTGTGAAACTCCCCTAGCCCTTCATCATAGTGTGTGTTATATTTGGATCATTTTTATAAAATCTGATGAGATGTGATCACGTGAACAAGTCCGTGAAATGAAGACCCCCCCCCCCCTCCCCCTAAACCCCATTTTATATAGAGAAAACTTGGGTTTACAGGGATATTCATTATTTTTCCTGTTTTTGCTCAAAGACATAGGTTGTAGGTACTCGTTAGAACCGCCTCAATGAGGCGGTTCTAACGAGCACACACAACCTATGTTATGAGCATATATAAGAAAAATATCAAGGATTTTCAACAGAAAAGTAGCCATTTTGGATATGTGAAAAATGCATTATATCGTACGGGTGATTTATCGTAATGTGATATTTTTTTCGTAAGGTGTCTTTAGTACGTACCATTTCTCAGTTCCTCTCAAACACAGTTTCTCTTAAACGATGTTAATTTGTCCGTATAAAATGAAATCTGGCCTGGCTTAGTGCATAAGGTAAAATATAAAATGCATGAGCATAATTATCATCATCTACGACTGATATCAGTCTAATTTCACTGCGGAATTTAGGCACTGATTAGGCCTATTTGACCGAATCAACTAGTCTGGCCCAGAACAATCTTGTACACAACATTGTTCTCTCATTTGTCTGCTATAGCCCTTGCTTCCAAAGGATTACCCCTTTTTCAGAACATTTAACTTCACCACAGCTGGTGTTAAGCGAATGTATGGGGGCTGTAAAAACTCTCCCAGCCCTTCTTCATTGTGTGCGTTATAATTTCTAGTCGTTTGGGATCATTCATTCCACTGCGGATTTAGAAACTATTTGAGGATGACTCACGAGGCCGAAACTAGCTAGTCTTGTCCAGGAAAAGCTTCTACAGTCCATTGTTTTCAGTTTTGTGCGGTGGCTCTTGCTTCAAAGGCTCTATTTTTGGGCCACTGATTTTACTATATTTATAAATGATATATTTTATTCTGTCAGGGACTCCACCTTTTACAATAATGCCCATCCCAAAAACACGCCTTTATTATTTTGACCCCCTTGAACCCCACTTTTGAAAAGTAAAACTGGGGTTTGCAGAGGTAAATCTTATTTTTTCTTATATCTGCTCTAAAATATAGATTGTGGGTATTCGTTAGAACCGCCTCGATGAGGCGGTTCTAACGAGTACCCTCTAAAATATAGATTGTGGGTATTTGTTAGAACCGCCTCGATGAGGCGGTTCTAACGAGTGCCCACAATCTATATTTTGAGCGGACATCACAAAACTATCACAATTTTTCATCCTAAAATTTTCTTCTTTTTTTTCGGCGATAAAGTTTACAATGTATTTGTATAGGCGCGATTTCGTAATGCGATGACAATACTATCTTCTGTCACCATAAAGCGAACCCTAGAAGAGGAAAGTGCATCTATGTTTGACTGGTTTGACCTCAACCAAATGAAAGCCAGCACTGACAAATTTAAGGGCAATTTTGCAGTTGGTAAGAGGTCTGGCAGCCAGCTTAAAAGTTTCCCTGTTGCGGGCATTGCGGTGCCATGTGAAGAAAATGTAAACTTACGAGTGCCGAGCTCGATTCCATGCTTGATTTTCATCTTCAGATCAAGAAGATGTGCATGAAATCGGCGCGGCAGCTGAATGTTTTACAAAGACTCAGTAAATTCCTATCATTATGATAACGCATCCATGTGATATAGTGCATTTTTAAACCCCAAAAGAGGTAATTTTTCTGATGAAAATGTTTGATATTTTTCTTATTTATACTCAAAACATAGGTTTTGGGTGCTTGTTAGAACCGCATTGAGGCGGTTCTAATGAGTATTCACAACCTATGTCTTGGAGCAGAAATAGGGGGAGGAAAATAATGTTTACCCCCGTAAGCCCCAGTTTACTCTATAAAAAGTGAGGTTTAGTGGGGGGGTCTTTATTTCACGGACTTGTTCACGTGATGCACAGGCACAAGGCTCTTAATTATCTTTAAAACTTTATACAGTCGATTTTTAATTACTGTCCTCTCATCTGGCATTTCTGCAGCAAGAGTAACTCAGAAAAGCTAGAAAAGCTACAACATGGAGCGCTGAAAATTGTTTTAATGATTACTACGAAAACTATCAAAGTATAAGGCCTTTTTAGCCATATTGCTGCAGAAACATACAACAAGTATAAATTATTTGTCTCCCATAAGTAAAAGTAAACCTTTCAGGTACAAGAACGCAAAAAAGCCACGGTTAGAACTGTCACATATGGCCATAAAGCATTTCGTTTTCAGGCGACAATGGTGTTGAACAGCCTTCCGAATGAGATTTGCACTACAGAAGGCTACCCGGAGTGCAGAAGGCAGATGCGCACCTGGGTAGGTCCAAAATGCAAACGTGCCATCAGTGGCTGATTAGCAGGACAGTGCCTTTGCATGCATATTTTAGTTGTTTCAGTTTTAGTTTAACCTTTGCCTTATTTTAGTCCAACAGGTCTTTTTTTTATTTATTTACGTATTCATCTTTTTTCACTGCATGATATTTTTGTGTGTTTCATTTTCACCGGGTTGTTATGCCAGGGGTTTCAAATAACCAAACTGGTATCATCACTAAAGAAGTTCTATGGGAAGCACAATGATCTCGTTGATCCGTACAATGTGGCCATTTCCAGACTTATTTCTGATGTGTTTGCAAATGGAAAACAATAGGAAGACTTCCATAATCTCGGACATACCCTTCTCGGCATTTGCTCCTTTTCTTTGTTCAGGTCGATAGGCATGGTGGGCGAAGTTTGCTTAACCATGTAATGCTTACTATCTGTGGACGCCTGATTACACTCTTCTAGAGTCCATGTCTGTTGATCTGAACATTGATATTTGCCATTTGTCTATGAATTAATGATTTTGGATTAATGCTTTGGTACTACGACCTAAACTACTTAGTTGTAGAAATGCTTTAAACAGTATATAGATTTTCATCATGTTTCATGATTATTAATACCATTTATCATAAGACTGCTTTTTATTTGTTACATTATACGTTTGTTTTGTCGGAAAATAGCTCATGTAGCTAATGTTGTTTGTTGTAATGTGATCGACGTTAAATAAAAAAAATCTTGTTTCTTGTATCTTCCAACGGATTACATTTTATTTTTCAGATCGGGCCTTACCGGAGTCCAACTGTTAAAACGCATAGAACAACTTCTTTTTTGTCTATCTTATGCATTGGGTGATTAGCATCATGCTGGGATGAGTCATTAACTGGGCTCGCGGTGCATGTTTTTGTCTGGATACCCGCGTATGAAAGATTTACGTGTTTAACCCTTATCCTGTTGTCAACGACAACCCCTATCTTTGCAAACAGTGTAGACCTGATCCTGTCTTACTGCTATTAAAACGCATGTGATTAAATATTGTGATAAAGTCTTCGAAAGATCAGGAAGAAATCTGTTTTGGTCTATAAAATATTCGAATGAGGTTTTAAATAAATTGAAATCCAGACATTTTCGTGCTTCAAGTCTGTCTACTTACGATTTTTCCACTCTTTACACTAAGCTTCCTCATAATCTTATAAAAGAAAAGCTTAATGATTTAATTGAATTGGCTTTTCACAGAGAAGAGTCTCTCTATCTTGCATGTAATGTCAGAAATGCATTTTTCACTTCTAAAGAGTATAAGAATTATACACTTTGGTCATGTCAGAAAGTGTGTGATGCCCTCACCTTTCTACTTGACAATATTTATATTAGATTCGGTACTAAGTTATTTAGACAAATTGTGGGCATTCCGATGGGTACGAATTGCGCACCTCTTGTGGCTGATCTATTCTTGTATTGTTATGAAAGAGACTTCGTGTTTTCGCTTTCCATTGATAACCAATCTGAAATTATTGAAGCTTTTAGCTCCACTTCTAGATATTTAGATGATTTATTAAATATTGATAATACCTATTTCGATGGTTTTATCAGTCAGATTTACCCCCCCAGAACTTCAGTTAAATAAAGCAAATTCTTCTGATACCGAGGCCCCGTTTTTGGATTTACATCTATGTATTGTAGATGGGTTTGTTTCATGCAAAATTTATGATAAACGCGATGACTTTGATTTTGAGATTGTAAATTTTCCTATTTTGGATGGTGATGTTCCTATGGCGTTTATATTTCGCAATTAATTCGATTTGCTAGAGTGTGTAGTCATGTAACTGACTTCAACACTCGTAATAAATTATTAACAGCTAAACTTCAGGGTTATCGGTACCATAAACTACGCAAAGCCTTTTCAAAATTTTATAGACGCCATTCTGATTTAATTTCAAAATTCAATATCGGACTTAAATCTCTTCTGCAACAAGGTCTATCGGAACCCGAATTTTATGGTGACTTAGTATATAAATTAAGAAAAATATGTAACCGCAATGACTCTAGCACTCAATTTCGTAAAATCATTCTTCGATATAAAAAGATTGGGTACAACATGGATATTATACGACAGACTGCATGCATGGTAGTTAACCCAATCACAGTTGGGAACTTTGCTTCCCTCTTTAATTGCACGCCGGTGGGTCAGGCCTCAGATTCTATGACGGTACCAACGTAAAGGCTTATTGAGAATTAGAGAGATCTAATTCAAGGTAATGTTGGTTGGTGCCTGATGCTCTGTCTCTGGTCGGGCCCATCGGAGTCTAACTGTTGGTTTTCTTTTGCTCCAGCATTTCAGTGGTTTCTTGCTGTCGAGTCCTCACCGTTGTCTCACCTCTGTGGTTCTTTGATTATTTGTGTTCACGGAGATGTTTCACTGATGAGTTAGGAGGCCTTCATGCGGACTGAACAAATTATTTGTCTGAATCGCGGCGGAAGTAAGGGCGAGGATTGTGGCCACGTAAAATCGATTTAAGCCCCCCAGTGGAAATCTTTCCACTGACCGTTCCAAGGCGGTTCTTCTGTGGCGATTTATTTATGTTGTTGTTTGTTACTTACTGTGTGTATCACTTGTGTCTTTTTATTTTGGATGGCCATATGGCCATTTTGTGGGAAAGTAACTGTCCTTATGGCCTTCCTTTGTTTAAGTTTCCATTATGGTCTGGTCGCTTAATGTTTGTATTTCTTTCCCTTTGGTGTCTTTGATGGGTGGAGTAAGTTAATTGTATCGATTCCTGATCTTTGTTTTACTTCTACTTCTTCACATTCAGTTTGTGAATTTGCAAGAATTAATTACATCAAGTATTCCGATTGGTTCAAAGTCAGAAATGGGTGTGGCTAAATTAATTATTCAGCGGGATAACGGTTAATTGAGCCATGTGAAGCAAAGCCTCTGATTTTTCTTCGACACGATGATTCAGAGCTTCTAGTTTGCATGAAGAAATGTCAACGGTCAGCCATGTAGCGCACAATATGGGAATCTTATATAGGTGTGAGGGGCGGATGAAAAAGTCCGGCCCGAGCGACACTGTCCGGCACCATAAAGCTTGTCGAGTGATGCCGGACAGTGATTCCGAGGGACGGATTTTTCTACCCATCACTCACACCCATATAGAACTCATTTTCTTGCATACCTTCCATTTCTTAGCGCTGATTTTAATGCTGCAGTCACTTCGGTTACCGACGTCCGCCGTATTGTGATGACACTACAGGAATGTTTAATGACGCCACGTAACGTGTTGTGACGTCAACCTTAACGATGGCGCATATTAGGTCGTACTTACATGTAACCAGTGCATTTATCAAACACGCGAGCACCGGTGTAAGAACAGAATTTCTCTTCCAAGCTAAAACTATGGATTTCCTTATCTTGTGTGCAAGAACAAAGTCTCTGCGCGATCTGATCAGGGTCTCTGTTATGTTCACATGTCCGAGGGAAGCTTGTTACTTGTTACGGCTCATTTACAGTTGTCAGCTACAGGAAACATCTTTGAAACCTAAAGATCGATCAATAAACATTTTGAAACAATCTCGCAACACTCACACAGTGACAGATTGTTCCCTATCTTTATTCCAAGGCTTTATTTACAAATCATAAACGTAGTATTTTGTACGCACTTGGCGATTACGGAAAATGTCGGAGCTGTCTAATATGTTCTATAAAAGGGTAATATGTCCTAATATGTTCTATAAGTCGCATTTTCTCTTCATTTAACGATCAACTGTTCAAATCATGTTAGCTTCGCTAGTGGTTATTTGATAACCAGGGACCGTGCTAATGATTTGTCAATGCTGTTCTATGGATCGATTAATCTTTTTGGGGTTTGTAATTACCACTGGAGCTGCTCGATTACATTCTTAATAGTAGAAACTGTACTTTAAAGACAAGATATTATGACATGTGCATGTTATTGCAGACCAGCTTTCGTTTCACCGGAGTGAGTTAAAATTTTCGGATCTTCAGTTTCCCGATCAGATCATACTGGTCAAAATTGAGCCTGTGTATGACAAAATCTACAAGAAGTCTTGAGCGACCAGTGAAGACTCCGATCAGCCTGCGCATTCGTGCAGTCTGATCGAGTCTTCGATGAACGCATGTACCTACTATAGGCTAATATCTATGCAAAGAGACATAGGCAAAAGGTCTTGTCATAGTGGATGGGTGCGCAGGTTGATTTGAGTCTCTGCTTGTCGCACCGGTCTTATTGTAGGTTTTGTCATGCGCCGGCTCAATTATAATATATTATCACAAAATAAAATACCAGAGGGCCAATGGTCCTGAGCTGCTCACCTGAGTGCTGAGAATGTATGGAGCCATTCCATTTCTGAGACTGAAGAAGATTTTGAAAGGGTTTTTGCCATATTAGCCATCTTAGACATGTGATCTGATAACTGTGGTGCAGTGGTAAAGCATCGGATTTGGGATCGTGAGGTAGCCAGTACGATCCCCGCAAGTGCCAAGCGTTGTTTTCTTGAGCAGGAGACGTTCCCGGAGGGCGTGTGCACTTCGTGTTTACCGGTTCTGTTGTGTATTCCTTGCTTCCAAAGGATAACCCTTTTATACAACATACTTAACGTCACTACAGCTGGTGTCTGGGGATGTGTGGCGGCCGTAAAAAGTCTCCCTGCCCTACATCATAGTGTAGTTTATATTTTCTTGTCCTTTGGGATCATTGATTCCATTGTGGAATTTTTAAAATATTTGAGGGTCACTGATGAGGCCTAATTGGCCGAAGTTGGCTGGTCTGGCCAAAGGGCGTGTGCACTTCATGTTTTCCGGTTCTATTGTGTATTCCTTGCTTCCAAAGGATAACCCTTTTATAGAACATATCTATCCACATTGCTTAGTACTGGTTCCTACCAGGAAAAGAGGGCCACATGTAATATTAGTACTAGTACTAGAAGTGTTACCCTCTATAAATAAGGTCGATTATTATTAGTTTATAATGGGTCCACTGGTCCCGGAGAAGGAGATTTCTGAAGGGGTTTTACCTTATATGGGCATGGTGGCCATATTGGTCATATTAATAATTTTTCATTTGATTTTTCCTTAAAGTTTTCATGTGACATTTGTATACAAATGGAGAAATGGTTTCTGTGGAAAATAAGTTTTAATTTTTATATCCGAATGGCCTTAGGCCAAGGACAGAGAATGACCTTGACCTTCTATACACATGTAGTTTCATCCACTCAACTAGCTAACTGCATCTGCCAATTTTCAGATCAATAAATTCCGAAACAAAAAGGTTTTAACTTTTCCTCATACAAATGTCTATGCGACCAAAGACCTTGGTATGAAATGCATGTATGTTAAGGCCATCCAGGGGTCATCATTTAAAGAAACTATAATGGGCCCAAGTCCCCAATGCTACATTCCAAGTTTCGTGATAAGCAACCTGTTGGTTCCGGAAAAGAAGATTTTTGAAGTGTTTTTACCCTACATGGCCATGGTGGCCATAATGGTTATGTGACCAAACTCATATTAATAAATTTTCGTTTTCTTGATTCTATAAGATTTAATATAAAATTTGGTCACAATGACCATGACGTTCCAGTGGAAAATAAGTTTTAGTCTTCATATCTGAAAGGCCTTAGGCCATGCATGGCCAAGAAATGACATTGACCTTGAATACTCATGTGGTGTCATCCACTCATTTAGCTAACTCCATTTTTTAATTTTCAGATCAGATACCGAATAGTTTCCGAAAAAATACATAGTTTTGACTTTTCCCCATACAAAAGTCTATGGGGCTGATTTTGACCTTAACGTAATGTAGACCAAGGTCATCCGAGGATCATCATTTGAACAAAATATGATGAGCTCGAGTCCTCATTGCTACGCAGCAAGTTTCATGGCAACTGACCCTTGGGTTTGGGAGAAGAAGGATTTTGAAGTGTTTTTACCATATATGGTGGCCATCTTGGTCATGTGATCAAACTCATTTTAATTGCTTTTCATTTCCTTGTTCATAAATGGGTTCCTAACCTGATCATTGCATTCACTTCTATTTTATATGGAATTTGGTTACAAATGGCTGAGTGGTTTTGGGGAAAAATAAGTATCAATTTTCATATATGAATGACCTTGGACCAAGGTCAAAGAATGACCTTGACCTTGACTATTCATGTAGTTTAGTCAACTCATTTAGCTAACTGCATCTACCAATTTTCAGATCACAAGCTCCAACTTTTTCCGAAAAATACACAATTTTGACTTTTTCCCATACAAAAGTCTATGTGACCAAATTTGACCTTGGCGTAAAATAGGTCAAAGTCATCCGACGGTCATCATTTCAATAAACTATCATGGGCCCGAGTCCCTAATGATACATACCAAGGTTTTTGGCGATCAGCCTATCTGTTCTTTGAAAAGGTTTTTATCATATATGAGCAAGGCGGCCATCTTGGTCATGTGACCTGGACCCCGTGAACAAATTTTTGCTTCCCCATGCAATGGGTGTTCAATATGAAATTTATAGGGGATGGTTGGGTGAGGCAAAGGTGTTGTGTATCTTGCATCACTGGGGCGTCCAACTGATATTGGCTTACAGTTGGACAAGACCTGCAGACCTTGCAGCAGGTAGTCTCAGTTCTAATCGTATTGCCCGGAAGCTTGAATGGTCTTCGGTGCATTGACGAAATTCTAAGACCTCATGTTATACCGTATCTCAGACAGATGGGCCAGAACCCATCTTCCAGGACGACAATGCGAGACCACATCGTGCCAGGATTGTCGATGCTATCCTGCAGCAGAATGGTGTGCAGAGACTTGAGTGGCCACCGTGCATTGGACATTTGTGGGATATTCTTGGTCGGGCTGTAAACAAACGGGTCAGTCAACACACAAGACTTCCAGACTAGCAGAGACTTCTACTCAAAGAATGGGCTGCGATTCCTCCGCAACATATACAGAGACTGGTGAATTCCATGACGAGGAGACTTGACGAGTGTCGTGTGAATCTTGGTGGCTATACCCATTATTGATTACACAATGTATTGAGTTACAGTTCAGAACCTGTGATTTTGTTATTTTTGACAACCTACCCCATGTGCCTTCGGAGAAGCATTATTCATGACCCAGTGATGATATTCTTGTTTTGATTTCTGTTTATTATCATGATTAAATTTCATTTTCTTGTGGTGTAATTATTTTGTCTGTATATTTATGGTTTAGACGAACAGGTCGAAAAACCCCCAGTTGTGCAGAATTTTTGTTGCCGGGTATATTTTTAACGAACCGGAAAGCCTATCCCACACATCAATTAGAAAGGCGAATATACATATTTACAGAGGATCAGCGTTATAACGGCAGTGTTTGTTCCCTGTTATTGTGCCCTTATAATGAACTTGTCGTTATAAGAGAATGATATGTTAAAAAGGATTAGTCAAAGAAACAAATGTTAGGCAATTGTTGGCGATTCGAACCAATATCTATAAAATGTTTTCTTGGAGTATTAAATTACAAGAATCTTTCATGTCCATGGATTCGATTTGGGCATTTCCAACCCGAGGGTTGCCAACGTCGCTCGGAATCGAGGCTAATCGGTTAGCTAAGAATTCATTTCATTGAAATTGTCGTTACGATTCAAGTTCTGCCGTTATAACGAATGTCGTTATAAAGCGGATTGACTGTATTGACAAAAAACAGATCCAAGGCGTCCCATTACGCAAACACGCCTATACAAATACATTGCCACCTTTATCGCCGAAAAAATTAAGATGAAAATTTGTGATATTTTTCTCATTTCTGCTCAAAATATAGATTGTGGGTGGTTCTAACGAGTGCCCACAATCTATATTTTGAGCAGATATAAGAATAATAAGGTATACCCCCGGAAACCCCAGTTTTATTATATAAAAGTGGGGTTCAAGGGAGTCATAGTTATATAGGTGTGTTTTCGTGATGAGGCTCAGATAGCAGCTCTTTCCCGAACAGAAGGCAACTCAGTTACCTTTACTGAACTGAATAATTTGGACAGACAAAATTGATAGAATAAAAACATTTAAACAAGAGTTGTCAGAAGACAACATAGCTCGCCTTTGGGGGCCTAAGATGGATGAGGGCAAGTTATCAAAAAAAAAATTCTTCTGTAAAACAGCCCAATAGACTGCAGCAAATGAAAGAGAACCAAAATGTACCCCTAATCATCCTGTTTTCAAGCCTTTCCACTGCCAAAAAAAAAATGAAAAAGAAATCTATATTTGATAAAAAAATTCTACAAACTACCAAGTAATAACAAGGCATCACAGACAATACAAATCCCCTCGAGCAAGACAAATTAAAAAAAGCCTAGCCTAGCATTTGTGTAAAATTACAATATATCCATCAATAAATGTAGGTACTTAAGAGTGATGACAAAGTTTTTCTAAAAATAGCCACAGTGACCTTGACTTTGAGCCCCAGACCCTGAAAACCTGTAAAATGAAGTGCAATGATAATGTTAAATATTGTTTTTTAGCAATTATTAATTATTTATTCAAAATAAAGTTGTAAAACATCACATATAAGAGCTTGCAGGTAAACTTTAACCAAATGCGGACGCCGACGCTGACGCCGACGCCGACGCCGGACGCCCGGGGGTATGGCAATAGCTCCCCCTTACTTTCGTAAGGCGAGCTAAAAAGAACAGCCATGATCATAAACAAAAGAAAACGCAACGAAATGACCGCCTTGGGACGGCCAGTAATAATTAACGGGTTTGGGGTTGTGGGTATCAAACTTTACCCTCATCTTCCGCCGCAAGTTACCTAATTTAGTCGGCTGTTTGGATCGCATGTACGTCTCCTAGCCCATCAATGTGTCGTCATGGGCACCAATGAAAACCAGCTGTTATGGATCGCTTTGAACCGCACCCCGCACCCCCGTTTTATGATCTACCTTGGTAGATACTATGCATAGATTTACGGGATAACTGTATTCAAAATTGTCATTTGGGGAGGTAAATCGGGGGTTTTACGGTCGGAAATTTCGTTTTACGGCCAAGCGTCAGCGGAGCCATAAAACATAATTTTCGACCGTAAAACCTACGATTTGCCTCCCCCAAATCACAATTTTGAATACAGTTATCCCCATTCTAATGCACTTAAACCGTTGTTTTGTTAAAATTGTATTCTTTTGCAGAAAACGGCTTGCGCTGTGAGCTGCGTAAAGCCAAATGGCAGCAAATGAAAAGCGACTTTACGCGATGACGTCGGGTTTCCGACAGTATATCACAGGATATACTGTCGCAAATTTTTGACGCTATCCAATCAGACGTTGCGTTACATACGCATGTGCTTTAGAATATAGGTTTTATCACCACTCTCGGGGAGTCGACTCTGACTGTTTGGTTGAGGCACTGGACGACTTCCAAAGGATAACCTTTTCTAGAACATATTTAACGTCACTACAGCTGGTGTCTGGGAATGTGTGGCGGCCGTAAAAATCTCCCTGCCCTACATCATAGTGTAGTTTAGATTTTCTTGTCCTTTGGGATCATTGATTCTATTGTGGAATTGAGGAGGCCTAAATTGCCGACACTAGGTAGTCTTGCCCAGAAAACAAGTACATTTCATATTTTCCAGATGTTTGGTGTATTCCTTGCTTCCAAAGGATAACCCTTTCTAGGACATATTTACCTGAGTGGCCCGTGTTCGAATCCCACCATAGGCGGGATTTTTCTTCAGCTATGCTTCTTTCCTTAGTTACGACTTTCACGGTTCAGAATCAGAATCAGAATCAGAATTGTTACTGGTGACACGTCAAATGACATTCATACACCAGGACCTGTGATATGGGAAGTTAGTCCCTAGCTCTAACCAAAGATGTAAACTTAGCTACACAATCCTCAGCACCTTCAGCCGTCAAAATAATAGAATCGGGAAGGGCATTCCAATCTCTAATGGTTCGGGGGAAAAACGATTCTTTATAAATATCCGTTCTTGCAGTAAGGGTCTGAAACGTCATTGAATGGTGTTTTCTACAATGCCTAGCTGGGGGAACAAGGTCATCTGTTGGAATGCTGGCAGCACCCTTTAGACCTTTGTATAAGAGTATGAGCCTACTGTCTCTTCTCCTTTTCTTTAGAGACTCCCATCTTAATTTTCCTAGAATTCCAGTTATGCTCCCAGTTTCAAAGCAATAATTTCCAGTTACAAATCTAGCAGCTCTATTCTGAACTTTTTCAATTTCTTCATTTAGGACCACTCCGCTTGGGTCCCAGATGCAACTACCATATTCCAAGATTGGGCGAACAAGTCCCCTGTATGCTGTTTCTTTCACATCCTGAGGACACTGATGAAGATTTCGCCTCAGGAAACCAAGTGTTCTATTCGCCTTTGTACACATATTGCTAATGTGTGTATTCCATCTCAAATCGTGAGTGATTGTCACACCAAGGTACTTAATGGAATTCACATTTTCGAGGACCGTTCCCTTTAAGGTGTAAGAAGCCTCAACTTTATTAGATCTCTTCCTTGTTATCTGCATAATATTGCATTTAACTGGTTGAAATCTCATGCCCCATTTTCTGGCCCAACATCCTAATCTATCTATGTCAGCCTGAAGTTTCAGTGAGTCATCTGTATCTCTAATTTCCCGGTAACAAACACAGTCATCTGCGAACAGTCTTATTTCTGAGTCAATATCAGTGGAAATATCATTGATGTACAGGGAGAACAATAGAGGACCAAGAACGGTCCCTTGTGGGACTCCAGACAAAACTGGCGCCCATACTGAAGATTCACCATTAACAACAACACGCTGTTTTCTGTAGCAAAGGAAAGAATCTATCCATTTAAGAGTCTTCCCACCAATTCCATAACCAAATGATTTAAGTAGTTCATGAGGAGGGGTGTCAAAAGCCTTCTCAAAGTCCAGAATAAATGTGTCCACCTGCCCCCTTTTGTCCAGGATTTTTGCCCAATCATTAATAACCGTGCTCAACTGAGTTTCGCAACAATGCCTTTTCCTAAATGCATGTTGTCTGTCTGACAAAAGTTTATGTTCATCCAAGTGGGCCATGATGTTTGAGCAGACTATGTGTTCAAGCAATTTACATAGAACACAGGTCAGTGACACCGGGCGATAATTACGAGCAAGAGCCCTGTCCCCTTTTTGAAAAGTGGACAGATGTTCGCTAGGAGCCATTCTTTGGGAATTTCACCCGTATCGAGAGATTGTTGGAAAAGATGAGCAAAAACTGGACCTAACTCGTTTGCTAGTTCCTTCAGGACTCTAGGATGAAGCTCATCAGGCCCTAAAGCTTTAGAAGGGTTCAAGCCTTTAAGTAATTTGATCACTCCCGCAGAGGATACAACAATATTTTCCATGAAAGGGGCCGGTCTTCCAGTCAATGGAACCTCGTTGAACTCAGTTTTATTAAATGCATCATTGAATTGACCAACCAGTTCCTCTGCCCTTTCAGAGTCCGATTCAGCGACACCGTTCCCTCCTCTTTTATTAAGGGGTGGGATACCTTGCCTATCTTTCTTCTGGCTATTGATATATCTGTAGAAGTCTCTGGGATTCGCCTTTACATCACCTACCAAGTTATTTACATACTGATCATGCTGATTTTTGATGTCATTTTTAATTTCTCGTCTCAAGTTTTCAAATTTTGCTCTGAGTTTACCACTTCCCGACTTTTTTGCCTTAGCATGAATCTTATTTCTCCTCCGAATTTTTCTTCTTATTTCTGGTGTGATCCAAGGAATTGAAGATACAGACCTGCTAGTTTTGGAGGGGATATGATTTTCGGACGAAGCTTGAATGAAAGACTTTATCAAATCAAAGTTCTCCTGGACAGACCGAGCGTCTGAATGACCATTAATGTATTTCTCTCTTGCAAATTTTAGGGCATCCTTCCTCATAGTTTCATAGTCACCCTTTTGATATAAGTACACCTTTCTACGAGGTTTCTTTATAGGTGGTATGAAGATTTTCAAAAATCCAGAGACAATATCATGATCACTTAGTTTGTCTGGGGATTGAATATCCCCAAACTGTCCTGGCAAAGTTGTAAGAATCAAATCCAAAGTGTTTCTATCTCGAGTAGGGAAGTCAACAACCTGTTCCAAGCCATGATCATTCATGATGTCGACCAACACCTGTCCCTCTGACGGACTTAGCATAGTGCCTTGTTTGCTGAGCCTATCTGGCCAAACAATCTCTCTGAAGTTGAAATCGCCTAAGACATGTACTGCAGGAAGTTTTTTACCCTTATTCTGAGACTTAATGCGATCAAGCTGATCTTTAAATAAGTGGAAGTTATCGACAGTGTCATTAGGTGGTCGATACCAACTTGCAATAAAGTGGGAAGTTTTGTTTGCAAAAACCTTAACCCAAACAGATTCTGAATCGTTTTCCAGTTCCATGAATGGCATATGAGGGATATCTCTGTGAACGAGCAACATCACCCCGCCGCCATGAGTGTTTCTATCTTTTCTGTAGACACTGTATTCGCAAGTTTCAGGGAAAAGCTCCGAAGTCATAATTGAACTGTCAATCTTTGTTTCCTGAATAGCCACAATGTGTGGTTGGTGAGTATCAAGGAAAGCTAAAAGTTCAAGTATCTTTCCTCTTAAACCGTTAATGTTAATACTGCAAAGTTTCAAACCTTTTACAAAATTCGGCTTTCTCATGTCAGTAGTCGTAGATTTAACTCCTTTCTCCTTTGACAGAGGTTCAAATTTATTTCTTTCTTCCAGTTCTATAGGTTCGCTGAAGAACGAGTCAGAAAAATTAAAAAACTCGCACTTCGGGCATATCCATGAACAACTCGAGTTAACCAGTTTGCCATACTCGGCGTCTGAAAGGAAAGCGCAATCAGTGTGAATCCACATTTCACACTGGTCACACTGAACTGCCTTATGCTCATTTAGAACATCACCACTGCAAAGGCCACAGTCTGCCTTGCAATCTTTGCAATACCAAGTTCCAATTCCAATTTCAAGCTCTAGCAATTGGTTTTCATCCAATTCAGAACACGAGGCATGAAAATGCTTTTCACAGTCCTCACATTCTACCCATTTCTGAGAGTCTTTGCAATATTTTTTGCACAGCCCACAGCGAAATCTTGGACCGGGGTTAGTTTCAATGTCTCCGGCCAGGATCAATAGAATGACCAAATTTGTTCCACCTGAGGACTTAAAGTTGCGTAAGCCCTCCGAACGTCGTTTGTTTCCTAGCTTCCTAGTTACAGCCAAGTACTGAGAAGTTTTATCGCAGTGTTATGGTGAAGCCAGGATGAGGACCCGACAGATACAACGCGTTGAGACACCGGAGATCACTGGATCGTCAGCAACACCAGTAGACACTGAAGCAAAAGAACCATTACAAAACACACCAATATGACGTGAACAAGTCCGTGAAATGAACACCCTTAAACCCCACTGCATATAGAGAAAACTGGGGTTTACGGGGATATACATTATTTTCCTTATTTTTGCTCCAAGACATAGGTTGTGGGTACTCGTTTGAACCGCCTCAATGAGACGGTTCTAACGAGCACACGTCATAGCTTGTTGGTACTCGTTATAACCGCATCAATGAGGCGGTTCTATGTTTGCATTAAACGTAAGAAAAACATCACGGATTTTCATCAAAAACGTGTCTATTTTAGAGATGTGAAAAAATGCACGATGTCGCACGGGTGTGTTATCGTAATGCCTGGATCGCCAACAACACCACTGGAGCAACAGAAGCATTACGAAAACACGCCTATACAAATACATTGCGAACTTATTCGCCAAAAAACAAAAAACAACAACAACAAAAAAAAAAAAAAAAAAAACAAAACAAAAAAAAAAAAAAAAACACGAAAATGTTAAGACAAAAATTGTGATATTTTTTCTTATTTCTACTAAAAATATAGATTGTGGGTACTCGTTAGAACCGCCTAATCCATTACCATTACGAAAGCACGCCTATTCAATTGCATTGTAAACTTTACCGCCGAAAGAAAAGAAAGTTTTAAGAAGAAGAAATGCCTCATTTTGGCGACTCTGACGGATATCCACGATTTGCGAATATGAGCGTCAACAGTCTACTCATCACGTAAACACTCCTTTATAATTTTGACCCCCTCTGGGACAAACCACCTGACCTTTCGTTGCAGAACTTGACATCTCACATGTGATTGGGGCCTGGCTCGAACCACAGCAGCGAGAGGCCTAATGATAAACAGTCAGCGCTCTTATCCACTGGGCCACGGAGGCCCGCAGCATAAATAATGTTTACTCCGTATAACCCCCATTTGCTCTGCATAAAGTGTCGTTTAACGGATTTTGTTTGATTTGAGGTTTAACGTCCCCGTCAACACTGTAAAAGTCATTTTGGAGACGTTGCTTCCAATTTTGTGGGCCTTTTACCCGACATTGAGATAAAATGACATCTCAAACCCTGCCGCCCGATGAACCAATAAGCATGGACGGAAGCGACTCGCACCGCTTTGCCTGGGCGGACTTAGATTCTCTAAGCGGTTTACCAGTACTCGTGTGCGAGTCGGTTACAGCTCTGCGTGGAAGCATCATGCAGCCCTTATATTTCTTCAAGCCCCGATTGGCAGGGCCATCACTTATAGAGGAAAAAAACTGTTTAAATAAAAATCAAAAATGAGTTCCTTTAAGAGCAATGAAAACATTCATAAGAAAGAAGATGGGTCATACTACGTAGTTTCGGCTAATAAAGCCTCTTCAGTGACCCTGTAATGATCCGGCAAAGAAAGCCAGAGGAAACATACTGCAATTTTGCGAATTACGAATAGGCAGTCGTATAACATAGTCATGTTATGCAGTCGGTATTATGCATAGGCATGTTTTCTATATGACTGAAATAGTATTGAAGGTACGTAAGACTGATATGCTTGAATGAGTGTTGAGTAGGCAGTAAGTTTCTGCTTCTGTAGCATTACGGTTTAGGAAAGTAATAAGCATCAATTATAATTATGAAATAGCTTCATCTAATATCCTAAAATACCATTTCTATAACTTTGTATAAAATGCAGACATGAACCCATGTTGCACTTACATGTAACTTGGAAGCTGTTCAAATCAGTATTTCGAAATATCATATGACGATGATATTTACTTAAAGGTTATTTTCACATGCAGGTGGGACATAATTGCTTAAGTCAACATTTATTGAATATTTTAGGTGCAGTGATATTTAGATAGACCTTTCCAGAAGCTAATACCAGCATGTCAATTGAGTGTATGTTTATATGTCATTATCTAATTTGGACATATTATTTACATAGCATTTAGAATTTATTTACGTAATGGTTCTGCAGGTGCATGAAAGAATGTGAGAAAGCGTATATATACCGCCTCTGATCACGGCTTCGGGAGTTGTATTTTGTGTCACTCTAAGGTGCTAGACCATGCCAGTTAGAGTATTGGTCTAGCGGTATTTTAATGGAGCAGAAAGCTCTTGCATTCAATTAAACTTGAAAATGTTATAAAATGACTTTAGTTTTATTTGTTAGTAAAAATCTATACGATCACAGCCTTTAGGTGTGTGGCTATGTTACACGTCTAAATTTATTGGTGCCGTGCTGCGGATAAAAGAAAAAAGGAACCTGACGACAAGAAGAATGGACACCAAGGTAGGTGCCGTTTACTTTTACTTTTTCTGGTTTTGTGTGTTGCTTGTTATAACACCAATTATTATTCAGTAGGACGTAAAATTATACAAGAAAAATAGAATGTAGGGTTAAGAAAAATAAAATTATGATTAATTAGTTTATTTATTTATTTATTTATTTATTCATTTATTATTTTATTTAAACATGGCTCAGCAAGGTCAAGCTCAAGCACAAGCCCAAGCTCAAGCTCAGGCTCAGCAACAACTTGATCCGGCTGCGCAGGCTTTTGTTAACATACAATTAGAACTTACAAATGTTTCAAATGCCTTAACTGCGCAGGGAATATCTAACGCAGTCATTAAATTTGACGGGAACCCAAAAACGTATAGGGAATGGATAAGGTCAATAGAAAAATACGCGACCTTAGTAAATGTACCTGACGCACGGAAGAAGCTCATTGCTTACCAGTCGTCAAGTGGAGCGGTGAGTGGCTTCATTCACCGTTACATGCAAGCTAATCCTAATAATAATTGGGATCAGCTTAAACAGCAGCTTGCTGTACGATTTTCTGATGTGACAGACTCTCAAACTGCTCTGTCAATGTTGAGGTCCGTGAGGCAGAAGCCTGGTGAAAATATACAGGTGTATGCTGAGCGTATTCTTTCTTTAGCCGAGATTGCCTATGATAACCAGGGAGGCAATGCTATTGAGAGACAAATCATAGATATTTTTGTTGATGGTCTTACTAATGACCAATTAAAAATGAAAATATTAAGGGATGAGCCCGATACTTTGCAAGGGGCAGTGGCTATTGCCACAAATGAACAAAACTTGAGGACTAGAGTGTCAATGTCTCATCATAATTGGCAGGGGTCCAATACAAGAACAACACCTATGGAGGTTGACCTTTCACGAGGTCGACGTTATCCTCAGAATAGAAGGGTAAATAGTGCTAACAACAGACCACCAATAAAATGTTGGTCTTGTGGCGAAGAAGGCCACATAAGTAGGGATTGCAAGAAAAAAGATAAAAATAGAAGACCTATGGGGCATGGAAGAAGTAGGTTTCAAGCTTGTAAAACCCCAGGTCAGCAGGAAAACTGGGACGCTCATTGCATGCAGGGGTCGATGTAATGAGTAGTAAAGACAAAAGTAGACATTTACCTCATCAAAAATTTAGGATCAATGTTTCAGGCAGTCCAAATTCTTGTTTAGTTAAAAAAGGTAAACAAAGATATAGAACTCTTGTAGACACTGGAGCTGAATGTTCATTAATGCACCGAAGAATATATGATCAACTTAAGAATAAACCAAGGCTTACTCATAAGAAAGTTTGTTTACAATCTGCAAATGGGAGTGAACTTAAGTGTGACGGTTGCATTACTGTACAGTTTTGTATCGGTGGTACCGAAATGTCTCAAGATTTCTATGTGATAAGAGATTTAAATAGAAATTTGATACTTGGTTTGGACTGGCTCAAACAGAACAATGTAAGGATTTATTTTGATTTAAAATGTTTAAGAATAAATGGTAAACACTATGTAAATTTAGAGGAAGATATTCATATTGCTTCTACAGTTAGGATGAAACGAACATGTTTAATTAAACCAAATACAGCCATGATATGTTACGGAAAAGTAAGAGAAAATCCAGACTTACCAGTAGGTTCATCATATGAGGTTTCGCAAATAGATAAAGGGTTTTTAACAGATCAACCAGGCTTACAAATTATTAATACTGTTTCTACATTAGCAAAAGATAGATCTTTACCGGTGTTAATTGTTAACAGCACAAATAAATATATTAAAATTTATAGACATGGTTTGTTGGCTAAAATCTCAGAGATTCAAAATAATGTTACTCATATAGATTCAGTAATCCAAAATAACAGCTGTGAGAATAAATTAGACTTAAAAGACCTTGATGTACCTGACAAATATAGGTCAAAAATTGAAAACCTTATCTTGAAAAATAAAGACTTATTTGCAAGCAAAGATTCTGAACTAGGAAAAACAGACACAGTAAAAATGGAAATAGATGTAAGAGATCATGAACCAATTAAGATGAAACCTTACAGGACACCAATTAAAAGCAGAGAGGTAATTGACAAAGCAATTAACGAAATGTTAGATGCTAATGTAATTAGAAGGTCAAGATCACCATGGTCATTTCCTGTGGTGATTGTTGATAAGAAAGATGGCAGTAAAAGGTTCTGTGTTGATTTTAGAAAATTAAATCTAATTACAAAGAAAAATTCCTTTCCTTTGCCTTTAATAGATGATATCTTAGCATTACTTGGTAGAGCAAAATACTTTACATCTTTAGATTTAAAAAGTGGTTATTGGCAGGTTGCCATGGATGAAAAAGATAAAGAAAAGACAGCTTTCGCATGTCATAAAGGGTTATTTGAGTTCAATGTGATGCCCTTTGGTCTTTCAAACGCTCCTGCTGTATTTCAAGAACTTATGTCTGTTGTGTTGCAAGGTTGCAATGATTTTGCTACAGCATATCTGGATGATATATTAATCTTTAGCTCATCTTTGGAAGAACATCTAAGACACATTAGTCTGATCTTTGATAGGTTGAGACAGCATAATTTGAAACTTAAGCTTAAGAAGTGTGGTTTTCTTAAATTAGAAACTAATTATCTTGGCTTCGTTATCAGTGAGCAAGGAATCAAACCTGATGAAAAAAAGGTTGATGCTATTAGATCTTTACCTGTTCCAACTTGTGTAAAAGAAGTAAGGTCATTTATAGGTATGTGCTCATACTATAGAAGATTTATTCCAAACTTCTCTCAGATAGCTGAACCAATTATCGCTTTGACAAGAAAGTACGCACATTTTAAGTGGTCAGACGTACACCAAACTGCATTTGAATTCTTGAAGGATAGTTTAACTGCTGTTCCACTGTTGGTTTATCCAGATCCAAATAAACCATACGTTCTCTATACAGATGCTAGTAACTCGTGTATTGGTGCATGCCTTACACAAGAGTGTGTTGGTGATGAAAAGCCTATCTATTATTTGTCCCATAAACTTAGTAAGTCTCAATGTAAATGGTCTGTGGTAGAAAAAGAAGCATTTGCAATCCATTTCGCTCTTCAAAAGTTAGATTATTATCTTCACAATGCTCAGTTTGTCATTAAAACTGATCATAAGCCTCTGAAATACTTGCTTGAATCTCCTATGCAAAATAAAAAGATTCAACTCTGGGCTTTGAGTATGTCAGGCTATAATTGTACTATAGAATACATTGCTGGTACAACAAATACATGCGCTGACCTACTTTCTAGGCATCCAGATAATGTAAATAAACTTGAGGAAAGTACAGTTAGTGAAGACGTTGAAGTAGAAAAGGTACTTGATGTCAATGACAATTTGTTTCAAGTAAATGTGTTAGACTCTAATCAGTTTGATCCAAAAACGTTTGCTGGTTGTAGTTTGCCCAATGTAGATACATTTGAAAAGTGTGATTGTTCTGACTTTACTAAAAGCGGCTTTGACATGAAAATTGAACAAACTAGGGATGATGATATTTCAGAAATCAGGTCGATGATTTTAAATGGGGAAGAGAGTAAAGATGTTCAAAAACATTATCTCTTGGTAGACGGATTGATATACTATTTATCAAATGCCAATGATGACCCAAATTTAAGATTGTTTATTCCAAAACATCTTAGGTCTTTAGTTGTAACTCAGTATCATGACAATAATGGTCATATGGGGGTACAGAAAACTTTTAACTCCATTCGTCAGAAATACTTTTGGCCAAATCTGTTTAAAGAAATTCATAAGTATGTTTCTGATTGTATGACTTGTAGAACTAGGTCAATGCAGAAAACGAAACATCCATTACAAGAAACTGATATTCCTCCATATCCTATGGCAAAACTTAGTCTTGATCTATCTGGTCCTTACCCAACAACTTTGTCAGGCAATAAATATATCGTCGCATTTGTTGATTGGTATAGTGGTTGGCCTGAAGCTTTTGCAGTACCAGATAAGACTGCTGAAACAGTAGCTGAACTGATCATTGGACACATTTTCCCACGTTTTGATTGTCCTTTACAAATTGTGACGGACAATGGAACTGAGAATGTAAATAAGATGGTTAAAGAAACTTTGGAAAGACTTAATGTTGACCATATTTTGACAAGTGTGTATCATCCTCAGAGCAATGCCAAAGTTGAAAGGTTCCATAGAACTTTGCATGATATTTTAGCTAAAATGGTAGCTGATAATCAACAGAGCTGGGATTTGTATCTTTGTCAAAGTTTAGCAGCAATCAGGTTTAATGTAAGTGAATCTTCTAAGTTCTCGCCTTATTATTTGCTGTACAATAGAGATGTAGTATTGCCAGTTGACAATATATTACAACCTAGGAGAAAGTATTTAGGTGAAGATTTTCACGAAGTTGCTTTACAAGAACAGCACAGAGCTTTTGTACATGTAAGAAATTACTTACAGCAAGCAAAGAAACGTCAGGCTAAATATGCCGACAAAAATACCAAAGAGGTAGAATTAAAAGTAGGAGATCCAGTTTATTATCAGAATAAACAAAGAAAGGGTAAATTAGGACAGAAATGGAAACCTTATTATAGAATAATTGAGAAAACAGGGCCCGTATCTTTTATAATTAAGAATCAATTAGATGGCACAACAAGTAGAGTATATGCGGGTGATTTAATAAAAGCAAATGTATATGATTGGAATCTTTCCAAAAATGATAAATGTAGAAAACTAAGGGACGCAGCATATGTAATTCCACCTCAAGCCTCTGAGTCAGAGACAGAATCTGATTCTGACCCAGAAGAACAAATTCCCTTGGCTAAGTTAGTTAAGAGGTATAGGCAAGAAAGAGAACATTCTTCTGATGAAGATGATATTCCTTTGATGGAATTGCAGAAAAGAATTAAACACAGAGAAGCTAGGCAAAATCAAAGTGAAGAAACCGAGGTCAAGGACAGGGAGTGTAATGACGAGTTATTCTCCGATAATTCCTGTCCTATGCCTTTAATAGAAAATAATGATTTAGCTAGCGATATGGAAGTGAACGAAGTTTGTTCACAGCAGCCATTGTATAATAGTGTAGTCAGTGAAACAGTTAGGTCACAGAAAAAGAGACAAAAGAAGTCTCAAGATAAAGCAGAGAATATAAAACAATTTTTGAGGTTAATGTCTACTATGTTATAAAAATGACCTCGTAATACAGTGTTCTTTAATGAGGTAAAGGCCTCATGTATGTTAATAGAGGTGAATTGTAAATAAGTACCTCGCATTTAACAGTATAGTTATGCCCGTTTTTATTTAATTTCAGATTAACATATTGATGATCACATTAATCTTGGGATCATGCTATGTTAGCCTTGCATTCGGACTCTTTACATCCGAAAATGTTGTATTTCAAAAGACTAATGAAGTCTTTATTAACGATGCACACTGGTCTGTAACATTTATTCATGATTTGAGACTGTTTAAAAATCTAATTTTAAAGATTCAAAACGATCTTGCTCGCACTGATGAAATTGTAAAAGCTATTACAATCTTTTATCAGAAATCAAATCTAACGGGATACGTAGAAACATTTCAAAGCTTACATGTAGAAGTTGACCTATTAACAGATACATATACTTCTGTTTATGAAAACTTTGATGAGTACCAGACACTTTCAGATAACAAACATAAGCACAAAAGGTCATTGCTTCCTATAGTAGGACAGTTAATGAGTACTTTATTCGGTACTGTATCAGAAAGTGACCTTGAGAACATAGATAGAAATGTTAAAGCCTTGGCACTTAATCAAGAACAAATTATACATGATCTTGATGTAAGTTTATCGGTATTAAACTTAACGAGAATGCAAGTAGCGGAAAACAGGAGATCTATAATGGATCTCATCATTGTTATTCAGAAACTAGATCGTAAAATAAGTTTGCTTGGAAGAACATTTGAACAACAGTTTGTTAGACTCGAACAATTTATTCATACATACTTACAATTTAAAATGATACTTGATGAAATTAGGCTTACAACTCAAGATGCCATATTTTATCTTGAAAGCTTAAAGTCTGAACTAAATATGTTATCAATGCATCACTTATCTACCAATACAATCTCTCCAAAAGATCTTAAAGAACTATTGATTGAAGTAGAAACAAAACTTCCCAATAACTTTGAGTTACCTAAAAATCCTCGTAAAGACATTTGGTATTTCTTCAAAACATTGACATGTATAACATACCTTGAAGATAATGAGATTAGGATTATTCTTAAGATCCCACTAATTAACACAAAAGAAGAGTATGAAGTGTATAAAATATATAACCTACCACTGCCTCTATCCACCAATAACGACACAGACGTATTATTAAAGTATAGCTTAGAAAACGAAATGTTACTGGTCTCAGAGGATAAAACAAAGTTTTCGCTTCTATCTGAAAGTACATTTCAGATGTGTAATAATTATCATTTCCAGTTTTGCAATCCTGAAACAGCATTCTATCAGACAAATGTAAACAAATTCTGCGTTGTTGCTCTCTTTATGCGAAACCTGCATGACATTAAAAAGTACTGTAAACAAGTAGTTGTGTTGAATGAAAGGTTGCCAACTACGAAGTACTTGATATTTGGTATTTGGATTGTGGTCACAAATAAACCTCTGACATTTACATTAAATTGTCAGTCACATGAATCTGAAAATGTTGACATTAAAATCACACCACCATTTGGTATTATTCGGTTAAATAACACATGTAAAGCATCAAACAAATATTTACAGTTACCTGAGTATTTCGGCGGACATAGTAACTTTGAAAGGTCAGATCCGTTGCAAGCACTTTTAAAACTACATAATGTTTCGAACTTTTCATTTTTGATTGAAATTAAAACTAAACTAGGATCCAAACCAATACAGTTGCCACCACATTTGTCGAGTTTAAAAGAGATCCCTTTACAAAATCTACTTCATGAAACAAGACACTATAAGACTGTCATGTTAGGTGAGAGTAAAGCCAGTACTAATTGGATACATGTTATGTTAATCAGCATTGCATCGACGGTTATAATTATTGTAATTATCGTAATGATCTTTCGTAAAAGAAATTTTGTGTATAAGATAATTGGTGTGGGACAGGCTAACTCACATGATCTTGAGAAGGTAAATGTGAAACGGTCACCGATCAAAGGTGATATAGAGATGTCCACTCTGATCGAAGAACAACACGTCAATGACGTAGAGGAAGGACAGAAGCCCTTCAGGTGGACTGATGCAAAGGCGGCATGGGCAAAGTAAAACGAGAAAAATCTGTGCACAGTGATGTAGTAAAACAGATTTATTTATGAACAGTTTTAACAGAGAGTATTACATGTTATGTAATTGCTATATGATGCAATTGAACTTTATCGTACGATGTGTTTTCATTATGTATATAGTTCATGACTGTGAATCGTATTAGTACTTATAGTTATAGTACATTGACATTTAAGTGACATTTATATGAGACATTTATATGTGCCTTGTATAGTCCTGAAGACTATGCATGGACGAAGACCTAGTAAATAGAACTTTATTTAGTGACTTTATTAAAGTCCTGAGTATGCCCCTAAAGGTCATGCTTAGGTGAAGATTTACATGTGACATTAAAACTTTATTTATTACAGCCAAATGATGTTAGTGTTATGCAAGAACACTATACAAACTGCAAAGAACATCCGACTCACCCTACTTACTTGCTGACAAATTCAAACCACCAAGAAGCAAGCACCAGCGACAACAACGATGGAAAACTAATACCAAACAAAATTCATCGTGTTCCAGTTATATCTATTCCACAACCACCGACAGTGTTAAATCTACGAGAAGAACAATGTGACTGTGCATTTTCACCACCAACAAAGAAACAGAAACTTAATTAAAACAGTGTGTTTTAATAAGCCCTTTATTGGTCTAATACTTGTGTAGAAGTCCTCGTTACAAGTATATTGATTATCCTGGTAATTAGGAAGTCTACTAGATTAGAAGGGTTGATTAAAGGAAATGTTTAAGAAAACATTCTTTAACATTTAACGAACTTAATAACGTTTATCCTGGTCACATTAGTTTAAAATCCTGATCGTATAACATCCTAGTCAGTTATAAGATTATTTATCCTGGTCGCAAAAGTAGATTACAATAAATATGGCAGTAATCCTGGTCATATGAAAAGATAATTGATTAATTAATGATCTTGGTCACTTGTACATGCTGATGATGTATTGGTCATCCTGATCATTATATTGAGTACTTATACATCCTGGTCACATCCTGGTCACTTGTATAAGTATATTATCCTGGTCACTAATGTATATACCCTTAAATCTTAGATACTTGTATGCATGAGTGCATATGCTCATATATGTTTATTCTGGTCACTTATATATACGATCAATTGTGGTTTATCCTGGCCACTTATATATACGATCACTTGCGGTTATTATGTTGATGAAACTTTATTCATTGATGCATGATGTTGTGTTATTGTGCATGAATATCATTGATACTATAACGATATATGTTTAACCATATATGTTTAAAAAGTTGTGATCAGAGAGAGTTATTAGGTAAATTAATTAAGGGGTTGATTAATTTACTTAAGAATGGGAGGTATATAACATAGTCATGTTATGCAGTCGGTATTATGCATAGGCATGTTTTCTATATGACTGAAATAGTATTGAAGGTACGTAAGACTGATATGCTTGAATGAGTGTTGAGTAGGCAGTAAGTTTCTGCTTCTGTAGCATTACGGTTTAGGAAAGTAATAAGCATCAATTATAATTATGAAATAGCTTCATCTAATATCCTAAAATACCATTTCTATAACTTTGTATAAAATGCAGACATGAACCCATGTTGCACTTACATGTAACTTGGAAGCTGTTCAAATAAGTATTTCGAAATATCATATGACGATGATATTTACTTAAAGGTTATTTTCACATGCAGGTGGGACATAATTGCTTAAGTCAACATTTATTGAATATTTTAGGTGCAGTGATATTTAGATAGACCTTTCCAGAAGCTAATACCAGCACAGGAAAAAGTCGCCAAAATAAACACAAGTACGCAAATACGTGTGTGACAAAGTTTACGTGTGCAAAAGCATCGTGCTTATATGAAACGAATACGCATTGCGCGTATTGCGAAGTTTTAATCATGCAGACGCATTGAGCGTATCGATAAACAATGCGCATTGCGTATGCATGCTGACGCAGATGCACTTATTGAAAAACAATAAGCATTGAGTGTGTCACAAATACGCAGTCCCCTCGATGTTTAAGAACAAGTGTTTGATATCTTTACCAAGGCGTAAAAAAAACCAGTTGTGTTTCTACTATCATGCTGAAAAAAAAATGGTCGGTAGGTGGGAGAAACTTTTTTATTATTATTATTTTTTTTTTTCCCTCGAAAAATACAGGGTCGGGCCTTTATTTTTTTTATGTATTTTTGTTTTTGTACATGTTTTTTTTTTTTTTTTTTTTTTTTGTTAATAAAGTTGTCATGTTGAGACTTGGATTGTATATCATAATTCATTTTAAATTCTCACAAAATTCAGCTCTGTATTCATGTACTTAAAACGCGAAAATACTATAGGAAAATGCAAAGACGATACTGGGTAGGGTCGGATCTTGAAAATGATAGGGTTGGTGTTTAATTTACACCAAAATACTAAATACACGGTTATTTTTTATTTTTTTTTTTATTTTTTTTTATTTATTTTTTTTTTTGGGGGGGGGGGGGGGGGGGCGAAGGGGGTAGTTCACTTTTGGCTTTTATTTTCTTTACCTTCGCGATCTGCATATTGTCACAAATTACGAGTACATCTATATAATTCTGACCCCTTAAACCCCATTTTGAAATAGTAATAGTAAAACCGAAGCTGACTGGGATAAGCATTATTTTTATATGTCTGCTCAAAAACATAGATTGTGGGTAGTCGTAAAAACAGCCTCACCGAGGCGATTCTATCGAGTATCCACGGTCCGTGGTTTTAGCAGAAACATGAAAAATATCAGGATTTTTATCTGAAAATCATAGATTATGGGTAGTCATAAAAACAGCCTCGCCGAGGCGATTCTATCGATTGCCCACGGGCTGTGTTTCGAGCAGAAACATGAAAAATATCAGGATTTTTACCTTAAAGGTGTATTTATTTATTTATTTATTTATTTATATATTTATTTTGGTGTTAAAATTTTACCAGTATATTTGAATAGGCGTCAAATGTCAAAGAATGGGTTCGAGCCTCGCTGGGGCCGCACATGAGACGCAAAGTTCTGCAACGGAAGGTCAGGTGTTTTTTTTTCTCCGGGCATTCCGGTTTTCACCCACCTCGGCTCGATATGAGTGATATAATCTTGGAAGGGCCGTAAAACCCAAACCAAAGTACATGTAGATGCCATTGACATCAGTTAAACATTGCAACATTGTGTAAGAAATCAACAAATCGCCAGACCTTACAGCTGACCAGTACAACAACATAAATTATGTTAAAGTCAGATTAATGACCATTTCACTGGCATGCCACTGATAGCTAGGGTCTTAATTGCTCTTTGGGAGACATTATCACTGCATTGGACCATTGGCTTAGAATATCTCTGAGTAACAGAAATAATTTTGTTTGATTTGAGGTCTAACGTCCCCGTCAACGCTGTAAAGGTCATTTTGGAGACGTTGCTTCCAATTTTGTGGGACTTTTACCCGACATTGAGATGAAATGACATCTCAAGCCCTGCCGCCTTATTATGAAACCAATAGAGTTTATAAGCATGGACGGTCCGACTCGGACCGCTTTGCCTGGGCAGTCTTAGATCCTATAAGCAGTTTACCAGTACTCTTGTGCGGGTCGGTTTCAGCTCTGCATGGAGCCCCGATTGGTGGGGGCCGATAACAGAAGTAAAGTTTATTTATCTATTTATATACTTTGAGTATAAGTCCACACATCCTTTTCACCAGAAGCGCTTCTTGAATCAGAGGAAGGGAAAGAGTGACTAGGAAAAGATTTCAAGATCAGTCTCAACGACGGAATTCATAGGTTCATTTCTTTTTTCATTTACAGTTTATCTTTACTTTTTTATTTATTTATTTATTTATTTATTTATTTATTTATTTTATTTATTATGCCCCCCTTCCCCTGAAAGGGGAGGAGACACATTGTTTTGCTATAGTTCTGTGCGTCTGTCTGTCCTTTGTAAGTCCTTATCCCTTTGAACACGACAATGTCTACCTTTGCAAACAATGTAGGTCCAGATCAGATGGCTTCTACACCGTTTGCCATCTAGCGAATATATTTTATCATCAGGAAAGCATGGCTATATAATTTTGACCCCACTTTTATACAGTAAAACTGGGGTTTACAGGGGTATACATTGTTTTTCTTATTTGGGCTAAACAAGATAGATTGTGGGTACTGGTTTCAACCTCCTCGCCATGGGCCATTATACTAAACATAAATAAGGCCCCCGCCCATCGTGGTTAAAGAAACAGATGGGCTGCACGATCCTTCCACGCAGAGCTAAATCCGACCCGCACACGAGTACTGGAAAACCGCTTAGAGGATCTAAGCCTGCCCAGGCAAAGCGGTGCGAGTCGGAACGTCCATTCTTATAAAAACCATATTGGTTCATTGGGCTACAGGGCTTGAGATGTCATTTCATCCCAACGTCTGGTAAAAGTCCCAAAAAATTGGAAGCAACGTCTCCAAAATGACCTTTACAGTGTTGACGGGGACGTTAAACCTCAAATGAAACGAACAAACTCAAAATAAATAAATAAATAAATTTTACTTCATTCTTAGCCAGTACAGTGATAATGTCTCCTAAAGGGCAATTAAGCCCATATTTTTATCTGGATCTCTCTCTCTCTCTCTCTCTCTCTCTCTCTCTCTGTGGCACATTTTTTCATTTTTCATAGATGTGGATACATGTATTTTCGTAATGTCAAATAATTTGGTTGGTTGATTGTCATAATTGGGTGTGGTAAAATAATTTATTCCGCTGGACAGTTCCTGTTCATCATGGGTCTGCATTTTGTCTGTTTGGTGGAGAGATTTATGATAAGGATAGATTTGTATCACTATCACTTCCTGGTTTAACTCTCTATTAGTATTTTGGTGTAAAATTATTTTAGTCAAATGTACATGCGCCATCCTCATTACGTTAACAACCAACATGAAATGTTCACCCTGGAAAACCCCGTTTTATACAGTTAAAAGCGGGCTTTATCAGGACTTACATTATTGTTCTTATTTCTGCTGCCAAACATGGATTGTGGTTACTAGTTAGAATCCTCATTGAGGCGGTTCTAAAGGGGACCCACAATGTATGATATGAAAATTGCCAGAAATTGTAATTTAATAAATGCTACTACTTCAGCCAAGCAAGATGCACTATACAGGCAGATTCTTAGCTCATTTTGATTCATCATTAAATTCTAGTAAATTCTAGTGTCAGCTAGGGCTAAAGCAATTAAACAGTAGGGAGCAACCTCTTGCCCTTCTTAATTGAAGTTCCCTGGTATTCAATCAGATAAACTCCAACACACTGCAACAGAATAAACAGAATAAAAGGGTTCTCTGTATACAGTTTTTGTTTCAATACCCAGCCAACAGCTAAGGTCATGTTGGGCCAGTCAGTTCCCTTCACTGTTCCTGGACAGGATAAGTTACTAGCTCATTGTGAGATCATGCTTTAGATATAATAGTCATGAAATGAAAGTACACGTACATGATTCAGAAACGGGCCTCCGTGGCCTAGTGGTTAAGAGCGCTGACTTTTGATCATAAGGTCTCTCACCGCTGTGGTTCGAGCCTCGCTTGGGTCACATGTGAGACGCCAAGTTCTGCAACGGAAGGTCAGGTGGTTTTTCTCCGGGTACTCCGGTTTTCGCCCACCTCTGATTAACGATCGGCTCGATATGAGCGAAATAATCTTGAAAGGGCCGTAAATCAACAACAACAAAAAAAAAAACATGATTCAGAGCAGAAGACCAAGCTGATTTTTTTCAACTGTTATTGCATTATTTTTCTTTATATTCACACACTTCTGCCAAATGAATTCTTCCTGAGGGGGGCAGGGCCATTTCCAGTTTAAGGTGAATCTGACAGCAATAATAATTTCAATCTTTTGTTTCACAAATTCATACATTGTAGACTCTCTCAAATACTGCATTTAGCAACTATCGACCTGGGCAAGGAAACGTAAAAATGAGAAGCAAAATATGCTAGGAGAAGTCTGATCAAGGGCCACGCTGTTAGAGGTACAGTCTGATCAGGGTCCACTCAGTTTGCCAGGATGCAAAACCTGCAAGAAGATGCAACAGGCAACATTTTCCGATAGATTTTTTTTCATGGCATCTTTGGGGTTCATCTCTAAACCCTCTTCGTATAAAGCTACCAGTCACGTAGTGACGACGTGAGCTTTTGGGATCACTTTTTGTCCGTCGTGCGTCCGTGCGTGCTTAAACAATTTCTTTAAACCCCTGATTGGATTTTGACAAAACTTCACAGGAATTATCCTTCGGTGGTCTCCTTTCAAAGTTGTTCAAACGGTGGTCCGTTGGACATCTAGGTCACAGGAGCAAAAATTGATTTTTTTTTACTGAAACTTAAAAAAATCGTCTTCTCTGAAACCGTACGGCCCAGGTCTTTGATATTTGGTATGAAGCTTCATCTATGGGACCTCTACCAAATATGTTCAAATTATAGCCCTGGGGCCCAAAACGGCCCCGGTCCGGGTCCCATCAGTTTTACATAGGCTTATATAGGAAAAAAATCTTTAAAAATCTTCTTTGAAACCAGAAGGCCTAGGTGTTTGATATTTGTATGAAATTGTATCAGGTGGACCTCTGCCAAGATTGTTCAAATGATATCACTGGGGCCAAAATGCCCCCGCACAGGGGCCCACCAATAGACCCACTCACATAGAGTTATATAGGGAAAAACCTTTAAAAATCTTCTTGTCTGAAACCCGAAAGCCCAGTTTGATATTTGGTATGAAGTTGTTTCTTGTGGTCCTCTGCCAAGATTGTTCACTTTATAGCCCTGGGGCAAAAGATGCCCCGGTGCCAGGGCCCGTCGGTTTTACATAGTCTTAAATGGGGAAAACCTTTAAATCTGAAACCAGAAGGCCCAGGTGTTTGATATTTGGTTTCATACGTATACGGTTGTGTCTAATGGACCTGTACCAAGATTTTCAAATTATGGCCCTAGGGCCAAAACTGCCACCGTCCCGGGGCACACCGGTTTTACATAGACTTATATAGGGAAACCTTTTAAAAAAAACTTCTCGTCTGATAACAGAATGACCAAGTGTTTGATATTTGGTATGAAGCTTCATCTACATGTAGTTGACCTCTATCAAGATTGTTTAAATTATAGCCGTGAGGTAAAAAAATGCCCCCCGCTCCGGGGCCCTTTGGTTTAGCATAGACTTATATAGGAAAATTTTTAAAAGCCTTCTCTAAAACAGTAGTATCAGGTCTTTGATATTTGATATGAAGCTTCGTCTAGGGGACCTCTATCAAGATTGTTCAAATTATAGACCTGGGGCCAAAAATGCCCCATCTCCTGGGCCCGCTGGTTTTCCATATACTTATATTGGGAAAATCTTAATAAATCGTCTTGTCTGAAACCAGAAGGCTCAGTTCTTTGATATTTAGTTTGACGCTTTGTTAGTGGACCTCAACCATGATCGTTCAAATTATAGCCCTGGGGCCAAAAAAATGCCCTGCCCTGGGCCCACTCGTTTTACATAGACTTATATAGGGAAAACCTTTAAAATCTTCTTGCCTGAAACAAGAAGGCCCAAATCATTGTTATTTGGAATGAAGCTTCATCTTGTGGACCTCTAAAACAATAGTTCAAATTATAGCCATATGGCCAAAAAAAGGCCCCGTCCCGGGACCCCTAGTTTCACATAGGCTTATATAATTAGAGCGGAATGATTTTAGCAATTTTGAAAGGGAGTCAACTGGGTAACATTCCTGCAAACGTTGAATCAAATCGGCCCAAGTATTTAGGAGGAGTTCTGGTTTGAATCAAATTTACAATGTTTTCTATTTTTAGCTTTGATGGCCATTTTGTTCACCGGAGCGGGATCATTTAAGCTATTTTGGTAGAAGGTCATCTATATACCTACGAAGTTTGTATGAAATTGGCCGAAGGGTAGGGGAGGAGTTGTCGTTTGAAGATTTGTTTACCATTTTTAGCTCTAGCGGCCATCTTGTTTGTCATACCATAACGATTTTAGCTATTTTGGTTGTGAGTCATCAAGGCAACATTCCTGGGAAGTTTGAATCCAATTAGCCCAAGGGATTAGGAGGAGTTCGCGTTTGAAGCAAATTTATTATGTTTTTTTTTCTAGTTTTAGCTCTGGCAGTCATTTTGTTCATCCGAGCAAAATCGTTTTAGCTATTTCGGTAGAAGGTCATCTAAGCATTAGTTTGAATGAAATCGGCCCAAGGGTAAAGGAAGAGTTGTCGTTTCAAGATTTTTCTATTTTTAGTTCTGGCGGCCATCTCGTTTGTCAGCGCGGAACGATTTTAGCTATTTTGATAGGGAGTCACCTAGGCAACGTTCCTATGAAGTTTGAATCACATTGGCCTAAAGCTTTAGGAGGAGTTCGCGTTTGAAGCAAATTTACGATGATTTTCTTTTTTTTTTTAGCTCTTGTGGCCATCTTGTTCATTGGAGCGGGATCGTTTTAGCTATTTTGGTAGACGTTTACCAAAGCAACATTCCTATGAAGTTAGAATGAACTTTGGAAAGGGTACAGGAGGAGTTGTCGTTTGATTTTTTTTTCTATTTTTAGCTCTGGTGACCATCTTGTTCATCAGAGCTGAAAAATTTTAGCTATTTTGGTAGGGAGTCACCTAGCCAACATTCCTGTGAAGTTTGAATGAAATTGGACAAAGGGTACAGGAGGAGTTTTCGTTTGAAGATGTCGTTTGAAAGTGTTGACGTCAGAAGACATACGACGTCAGACGACGACGACCGACAACATCCAACCAAAAGATAAAAGTATTATTGGTCATATCTTTTTACCCTGCTGAGTTCGAAACTTTATATTGAGCATGTAGGCTCCTTGTGACAATGTCTTCCTACTCAAACAAAAAATCTTGACCTGTGACCTTGATCTCGACCTGTGATCAACTTCGAAGACAAAATGGCCATGCTCTGGGACATATTCGTGCTTCACAAACACATCTTGTTCTTCTTAAGATCTTCTTTTTTTCGTCGGTAAAGTTTACAATGTATTTGTATAGGCGTGTTTTCGTAATGCGGATGAGTCTTTAAACCGAGGTCCCGTCGCCGTATCACTTAGCTGTTGGTGGACGTAAAACAACAATAAAAGTTACTTCCGGGTTCCTATTTTGTGTTTTAATGCTCATAAATTCTTTATTTCAATATTGTTCCAAGTGGAACCTACCCACCCTTCGGCTCGCTAACATTATTTTCGGCTTGTTTACACTCTTTGGGGTTGTATGATTTAACCGACCCTGGCCCATCTGGGCTTGAGGAAATGGATGGGCTGCATAATGTTTCCATGCTGTGCTGAAACCGACCGCACACGAGTACTGGTAAACTACTTAGAAGATCTAAGCCTGCCCAGGCAAAGCGGTGCGGGTCTAACTGTCCATGCTTATAAACCTTATTGGTTTCTTTGGGCGACAGGGCTTGAGATGTCATTTTATTTCAGTGTCTGGTAAATGTCCCACAAAATAAGAAGCAACGACTCCAAAATGACCTATACAGTGTTGACGGGGATGTTAAACCTCAAATCAGAGAGTGAGTGTTTGAGTTTTACGTCCCACCAACAGCTAAGGTCATAGGAGACGGGACCTCGGTTTGAAGACTCATCCGAAAGTCTGGAGAAGCCCGGGAACGATCCTGCGACCCCTGGTTTACAAGGCGAGTAGCGTAACCACTACATGACGGAGGCTTCTAAACCTCAAACAAACCAAAGTGTATGATGTAACTGCACGTTCCTGCGGTCGATTGACTCTGAGAGTAGACTCGAACAATTTGTTCGTTTGAATTGAGATTTAAATTCTCTGTTAACACTTCATCGGCCATGTTGGAGACGTTGCTTCCAATATTGTAAGCGTTTTACCCGACATTGAGATGAAATGACATCATCTCAAGCCCAAATTAAACCAAAAGGGTTTATATGCATGGACAAGTCAACTCGCGCCACTTTTCCTGGGCAGGGTTAGAACCTTTAATCAGTTTCCTAGGCTTGAACAATGTCTCAGTACACAAGTCCAGTCCAGATTTTAAAGTTACACATTACTCTGCACATTCTTTCACCAGAAACTGACAACTGCCCTTCTTTAAACAGTGGAAGGAAGAGAACGACCGTAGAAAAGATTTCATTATCAATCTCCATGAAAGAATGCTGCCGACGCGCGTCCGACTGAGCTACCGAGACCGGCACCTACTGGAGTTTACAACGATAAACATTATTTTCTCGTATTTCTGTAATTGGGTGTGGGTACTCGTTATTATATGAGATGTGGAAAATGTCGCGCAGATGTGTTACCGTAATGAGCAGTTCAATGTGCAATGAAAATTAATCTAACAAAACTTTCAGTTTTTGTTTGTTTTGTTTGATTTGAGGTTTAGCGTCCAAGTCAACACTATTTAGGTCATTTCGGAGACATTGCTTCCAATTTTGTGGGACTTTTACCCGATATTGAGATGAAATGACATCTCAATCCCTGCCGTCCATTATATGTGCATGGACGGGCCGGCTCGCACCACTTTGCCTCGGCAGGCTTAGACGTTAATGGTTTACCAGTACTCATATGTGCGTTTGGTTTCAGCTCTGTGTGGAAGCATCATGCAGCCAAATCTATTTCTTCAAGCCCCGATTGGCGGGGGCTCTCAATTATTAAACTCTCTATGGCAGCTATAGAAACACACAACTGATTTCTTGCAGCTCTGCCAAAACCAAAGATAAACATGTTAATGTCAATGTCTTTATAGCTCATTAAATTATGAGATTCTGTCAATCATTTGTAGTTCTCCTGGACTCGGAAGCCTCTGTGTTGTATTGGTTATGCTACTCGCTTTGTAAACCAGGGATCCCAGGATCGATCCCAGGCTTCTCCAGACAGTCTTTAAACTGGTGTCCCGTCTCCGTATGACTTTACTGAGCTGTTGGTGGGACGTATACTCAAACACACACTTCCCCTGGACTACCAAGCTCTCCCTTTAAACTATTAAAACATTGTGTTTCTTCTTCTTCCTCTTCTTCTTCTTCTTCTTCTTCTGCTTCTTCTTCTTCTTCTTCTTCTCACCAGCTTTTGAAGTCAAATTACTAAACGCATTGGATGGCCGTTTGTCTCTGCGTTTAGACTCGAAAATGGATCCTAAGCTTGAACGCCTTTCGTCGAACCCTTAAATAGCTGTACTTTATGCAAAAGGAGTAGAATATGATTATCCAGACTGATTCCAGCTTTAGTGAGAATGGTTTCCTCTCTGGTCTTTCAGTATTTCTAGATTTCTGGTAGAGAGAGAGAGAGAGAGAGAGAGAGAGAGAGAGAGAGAGAGAGAGAGAGGGGTGGGTGGGGGGTGTTTGGAGAGAATGTTAACAGGTTCGTATAAATGACCTTGTACTGAGTGAAAAGTGGGATGTACTAGGCAGGGAGTGCATCATTCTTTTTTTCTTTTTAATACGAGAACCAAAAACATTTGTTACAGTAATGGGAAAATACCTCTATTTCATCAAT